>LPNX010394517.1:530827-547792 GCA_001517045.1 Pseudotsuga menziesii | reverse complement strand
TAAAAAGTAGCCTAGAAAATTCACCATAGTTTTGACAAGTTAAGTTAGCGTTATAATAAAGATTATAAAACTTTCATCAAATATGATTCTGAAAACACTAATATATATATATGTGTGTGTGTGTGTGTGTGTGTGTGTGTGTGAAATAAAAATATTGTTGTGTAATGGCTCCTCTCATATTTTAAGAGTTGGTATCAAAGCGGGTATGAGCTTCACTTCCTCATGGAAGGGCCCAAGAAGATGTAAGAGTCTTGAGAGCTAATTTCTTGTAAATATGTAGGATTAGTGTGTATTTTCTGTGTGTTGTTTCACTTAGAATTAATTGTGAAATTTGCCTGCTCGTTACCATTCTCAAGAGATCTGCACATCCATGTTGTCGTATCCACTTTTGGCATAGATCGTCGCTGCTTATCCACTTAGTTTAATAAATTGTTGATGGCAATTTATCTATCACAACTATATCTCCAATGTATTTATATGAACATTCCATTCAATAAATTTCAAAATTCTCTTTCTAGAGTTAATATGTATGGTCCTTCACTGGTATCAAAGCCACAAGGCTCTAGCTTTGTGTTGTTTACTTGAAGCAAAAGAGCCTTGACCATTGTCTAGAGTGGAGACATTTGTGAGTTGCTTAGGATTCATCCTCATGAAGCAATTTTTTATCCATCAAGAGGGGTGAGCCTTGCATATACAAACCCATGTAGAATTCATGTTAATGTTGTAGTGATCAACAATTTATTCATTGTTGATGAAGGAAACGACCCGTGCAATCTCTTGACATGCTCCAGTAATGATTTTTTCCAACCCTTTGGAGTAGTAGCCTATGTGTCCAAACCCTAAGTGTAGAACTTGAATTTTAAGAGAAGCCTTGGTCGATTCTTGTCAATAGAGAACATAAGAGAGGAAATTTTTGATGCCATTTGTTATTGAACTAAGGATCTTTGAAGAGATTTAGAACATGTTGCAGTGACTGGTTAGACCGTGAATACAATAAAATTTGAGTAGATATATTTAGAGGAAACATGATACGAGTCATGCCAACTCCTAGTGACTAAAATTCGAATTTGTTTCTCCTTTCATGCATCAACTATGAAAATGTATGGTGCATTTTTTTAGACCAGAAACTACAACTTTAAACCGATTGTAGGTTGGAGAAATATATTTTGTTCATTAGTAAATCATAGTTGATTTCTTTTATGGGGATATATACATTTTCATTTTGGTCTCTAGAAATCGATCATTGTATTTGCAGAAATTGGATATATAAAGGGGACTATTTTGAAAATAAATAGTAGGATTTAAGAATAGAAAAATGGACTAAATTTCCCCTGGTTATGAAAATAAGTTTTTTAACATTAATATGAGTTCAATAAATCCTAACAATTGAAGGCTTTGGGGATTAGTTCTTAACTTGTTTTGAATCAATTTTCTATTATTAACAAGAGAATCATTGTTCTTTCAACAAAAGGTAGCATAGCTCTTTTTAACACTATTGGAAAACATAAATAGGGTTTCAAGAGTACTTTGATTATTAAGATACATGAGAAACTCAAAATTGTGAGTAGGCTATCATTGTATTTGAAATTTTTAAGTTTGCAATAACTTGCATCTATTGTGGGTGTGGTGTTAAGCAGTAAATAAACCTATACATAATGGTCTCAAAAAGTAAAATAGACTCTAATTTTTAACGGCCTCTAGGATGGGATTTGTGAAGGACAACATAATTTTGCACCTACTATGGAATAACTGAGATAAGAATACCTATGGAATAACTGAGATAATAATACCTATGCATTGATCACTACTATTGTAAATGAAGAGGTAAATTGTCATATATTACCTTTTAAAGACACTTAAGGTAATTTAATGAAATTCAAACATTTGTATGATTCACATTCATAAGTGGAACTCATACAATTATTAGTGAAGTTCTCCAACCTAGAGTTGGAGGATAATGATCCCATGGATTTAGCTTATGACATTAAAGCCATAACACATCACATTGATGCCACTGGTGTGGAGATTGAAACTCCTCCCACAAATCTTATTAAATCTCTCTTCCCTACATATTCACACTACCTTGAATCTTTGCAAGATAGTGGCCAGATGATCTTCATTGCATTCGAATTTTTGGTGGAGAAGGTTGCAGAACCTAATAAATCCTTTGGAAAGAAAACAACATAACCCATTGGAAGATTAACTATGATGTCCTTCATTTTTTGAAAAAGAAAGGTGTTTTAGGTTTTCTGTTGGGGCTCGGACCTTGAAGGTCCTTAATTTTGGCAACGTCGCGGTTTTGGTGCGAAGCTTGTAAGCGAAGTTGTGGTCCAAAATAGTCTTAGGGGTTTTGGGGTTGGGTCGAAGCCCCTCTTATTGTAAATAACCCATGGTTTAAGCCCATGGTTTTTAAGCCCATGGTTTAAACCCATGGTATTGTATATTGCACTTGTATAAATAGGCACTTATGTAAAGGAGAAAAGAGCTTTTCGTAGGTTTTTATGTATGATGATGATTTGATGCGAATAAGCTAAGGTCTATTTTTGGGGTTAAGGCTAAGTCCCAGCTGAGTGCATGGACGACCTCTGCAACTGAGTGCGCAGAGGGTTTTGGAAGAAAGGTTCTACAGCTAAGTGCGCAGTTTTGGGTTGTTGAGAAGATCTGCAGCTGAGTGCGTAGATCAGAACTATGTGTTTGTAAATTGTTGAATATAAAATGCAGTTATGTGGACGTAGCCCCTACACTGGGGGTGAACCACGTATATCTTGTGTTGTGGTGGTTCCTTTTAGTTTTTGTGCTGTTATGTTTTATGCATTTGATAAGTAGATAAATGATAAAGTAAATTGCTAAGTATTAACTTCGCTGTGAATTCCCGGTTAAGGGTTAAGCAAGAAACTGTCTTTTTATCTAAACTGCGAAGCTATTTAAGTGGATATCGAAGCTCTGTATTGTATGATTATTCTTCATTAAGGCTAAAGATACAGTAATATCCCTCTTTCGCCTGTAGAAACCTAATTCTGCGGCACCCCATAGCTGTTTCGGGTGAGACTGCAACCTGTTCGCAAGTTGTTGCCGAAAGGGCCAACACTGTGGGTCTGTTTGTTGGTGCGAAGATACTATCAACTGGTGTGGAGATTGAAACTCCTCCCACAAATCTTATTAAATCTCTCTTCCCTACATATTCACACTACCTTGAATCTTTGCAAGATAGTGGCCAGATGATCTTCATTGCATTCAACTTTTTGGTGGAGAAGATTGAAGAACCTAATAATCCTTTGGAAAGAAAACAACATAACCCATTGGAAGATTAACTATGATATCCTTCGTTTTTTGAAAAAGAAAGGTGTTTTAGGTTTTCCTACTATTCCAAGGAAATTTAAGCAATGTGAAGCATGTATCCTCAAAAAGCATAGCAAACAACCTTTCTATGATTCCACTTCTAGAGCATATTCTAGAAAGGTTCGGCTGATACATTTTGACTTATGTGGCCCAATGCATGTTCCATATTCTAATGGAAATAGATGTATCATGTATTTTATTGAGGATTAAACCAAGATGCATTGGCAATACTTGTTGAAAGATAAATCACAAGGTTTTGAAAAATCTAAAATTTTTCATGTATCGATCCAAAATGAAGCTCAACCACGTATAAGCAATTTATGTATTAATAATGGAAGAGAATATACATCTAATGAATTTAATAATTATCTTTGAAAACATAGAATTAAACATCAAAACACAACTCCATATAACCCTCAACAAAATGGTGCATGCAAAAGGATGAATGGGACACTTTTAAATATGGTTCATTCTATGATGTTTTTAAAAAATGTGAAATTGATGTTTTGGGGTGATGCGATTCACTATGTAGTATACTTGTGAAATAGAAGTCTGTCACGTGCTTTTGATTATAAGACCCCTTATGACATGTGACACAATCCTATTCCTTGAGTAAAACACCTCAGGATTTGTGGTTCCAACTATTATGGCTTAATTCCAAAGGAAAAACAAAACAAATTTTAGATGCAAGAACCCAAAAGTGTATCTTCTTGGGGTACTCAAATTCCTCCAAGGCATACCATCTTAATGATGAGGTAAATAAAAATTTCATTTTTTTCTAGAGGTGTGTTTTTTCTTGAATTCTCTAAAAATGAGAAGACTATTAAGTGGCATCTTGAAGATATTGACAAATTTACCCATATAAAGACATATCATGAATTTGACAATGAGGTTACAAATATTGAAGGGGGATTCCTATCTTGGATCAACCTTTGGAATCTTCTTTTGAAATTCCATATTCGTCCTCACTAGAAGAGGAAGTTAAAATGGATGATGTGATTGAAGATACTGAATGGATAACTCCTGGAGAGATTGTGCCATCTGATCTAGTTGAGAAACTTGGTTCATCACATAAGATTCCAAAATGGTCCATGAATACACTTTAAAGTGTTTATCCTGATGATATTGGAAATGTGGGAACTAGAATCTCAACAAGACAAGAATATGGAGCTAATTTAGGTAATTTAAATACAAAATTATGCAAATTATATAAAAGACTCAGTTGATTATGAATTGAATTTATCTATTGAATATGAACAAACTTGCTTTGAAGAAGCAACTTCTCATGATAATTGGAAAGAAGCTATGCAAAAAAATTGATAGTTTTATAAAATATGGGACATGGAATTTGGTGAATCCTCCATTTGGAACTAAATCAATCGGTTGCACATGGGTCTACGAGAACAAGTGTAAATTAGATGGATCATTTTACAAGCATGAGTCGAGGCTCATGGAAAATGTTTATGCGCAATAAGAAGGCATCGATTATGATGAGACATTTTCCCCTACAACAAAATAGGATAGCATTCATACTTTATTGGGATGGTAGAAAAAAAAAGATGGAAAGTTCATCAAATGGATGTAAACAGTGATTTCTTGAATGGAGACTTGAAAGATACATTTTTCTTATCTAAACCTGAAGGTTTTATTGTGAAGGGACAAGAACAAAAGTTATGTAAACTCATAAAATATTTATATGGCTTGAAATATGCACCATGAGTCTTGTATGAAAATCTAACTAGGCATCTTTCGAACTTAAATTTTAAGCACTTTAATCTTGATGATGCAACTCTTTTTGTCAAGAAAATTGGAAAACCTATTGCATATCTAGTGGTGTATGTATATTATCTATTATTGATAGGAAACAATGAAGACTATATTGCATCCATAAAGAAAGTATTTAAGAAAATATTTGAGATGACATATTTGGGACATATTCATTTCTTCTTGGGAATTGAAGTAACTCAAGATATAAACTATATATTCTTATCCCAAAAAACTACATTGGAGAATTGTTGAATGAATTCAACATGTCTGAATGTAACTGTGTTTCTACTCCAATTGAACATAACTTGAAGCTCACATCAAAAGAACGGAGTGAATTTGAGGATGCAAGAAAGTATAGATATCTTGTGGTAAGTCTTGTCTACCTTACCACCACTAGAAAAATATTTAATTTGTTATTGGGATTATTTATAGGTTCATGAAAAACCTTGTGAAGGACATCGGTATTCGAAAAAAGTTCTAAAGTACTTGAAGGGAACAACATATTATGAACTTAAATATTCTAGGGTGGATGATTTTAAATTGATTGAAATTCTAGTTCAGATTTTGATGGGGATAAAGAAAACGGTGTATCAACTTGTAATGAAAAAAATATATAAATAAATATTAATAATTAAATAAACTAAATACTTAATGAAGAGACACCTTAATGAA
Organism: Pseudotsuga menziesii; assembly: GCA_001517045.1. NCBI lineage: Eukaryota > Viridiplantae > Streptophyta > Pinopsida > Pinales > Pinaceae > Pseudotsuga > Pseudotsuga menziesii. The sequence goes on along the minus strand of LPNX010394517.1, from coordinate 542,014 downwards.
AGGTTATGCCTCTTTAGGAAAAGGCACCCAACATGGGTGTTTATAAAAGCAAACATTTCATTGTAATATCATCACTTATCAATCATATATTTTATATTTATGGATTACTCTAATCTGGCTTATCTACGCTGGTTATTTATGTAAGAAACAAAGTTTCTTTGTTTCAATGGTATAAAATTCAGCCTGTCCTTAGGATTGTGTACATTCTGTCTTTTATCCAAGGTTTCATATTTTGTCCGAGATTCTCTGAATTCAGTCATTGACGTCCCTCATGCTTCCATCCTCACACATCCACTCCATTCCTCCATTTTGTTTATCCCCCACATGCTCACCATTCCATCTGCCCCTACTGCAATCCACTTTCCACTCCCACGTCAACCTCTCCACGTGCCGTGTTTTCCCTTCCCACAACCATCCCCCACACTGCAACCCTCCTCTGCATTGCTTCCCATATCCCTGCACCCTTCCCTCTACGACCTCTCTTCTTCCTCTCTTTCTCTCTTACATGAACTCTCTCTTGTCTTCTATGCGGCCTCCCACACCATTATTTCTCCCACCTTCGCCACTCACTCTTGTATCCCTCCTGCAGCTCCTCTACCATTTCCTTCTGCAGTCATCCACCACCCCTGCCCTCCCCTGCGCATCCTTCCATTCTCGTGTGTTGCCACCTCTGCGCTCCATCCTTTTGCACCCGCGCTCCTGCACCATCGCTTACATCTCCATCCTCCTCTTCTGCACCATAGTCCTCCATCACCATCATTTCCATCTACTCCCAGCCCGAAGTGCACCTAAACCCTTGGCTCTCACCCTTCCTCCTTCACCCATGGCTCATCTCCTACCCATATGCTCCTCTCCCACACACCGTAACGTCATCACCTTCCACAGTCTCCTCCACATCAGCCCTATACACATGAATCCAAATATATATATATATATATATATATATATATATATATATATAGATTATTATAAAAAAATTAAGAAAGCATAATAAAATGGAGTCTCATGGCAAAAAACAAGGAAGATTTCCAAGCAATTTAAAAACATATATTTCGGTGTTATTCCAAAAAAAGGAACAATTAGAGGAAAAGACGTTACTATTTCTATTGTTCCCGGCGAACACAATAATTGTATTAGTGATGAATTTGCTAATGGGTTAGTGATTCCGAAGTCAAATATAGGTGAAAGATTAGACTTTTGGAATAAAAAAGAATGTACAATAAGCGATTTACAATGGAATATTGGAGATTATACTAGTGTCTCACAATATAGAGTTAAATCCTTTTGGAGTAGTTATGGTGACCTAATCTTGGGATTACTGTGGTTAGAAGCATTGGGAAATTTTATCTTAAATGTTGAAAATAAGTTTATGACATTTCCCTACAAAAAGGAGAAAATCACATTGCAGGACATTAACATGAAGTCAAAATCAGAAGTCACGTCATCTAAAGACTTTAGAGAAATATCGAAGGTAATGTCACAAGGAGATGGGAAATCAATACAAATGATACAAAAGGATTTTGACAAGGTTATTGCAAGTAAAGAAGAAGAGATCTCTTGTTTAAGAGATCATAATCAGGAATTACTGCTGCAAATCAAGATGGAAAAAGATAAAGTTCAATACAGTCAAAAGTTAGAAGAGATCATTCAAGCTCTCCAGCAAAAATTACTAAGAAATGACGAAGAAAAATACACAATGAAGAAGGTTAATCGAGAAGTTAAAGAAAGAAAAACAATCGCAAGACGAAAGGTTTGAGGAGATTCAGAATAATAATAATCTATTAGAGAACAAATTAGTTCAAATCTAGAAGGAAGCATCCAGACTATCTGAAAAACTAATTGCAGTTGAGGAAGAAGAAGCAAATACAAATGTGGTTCCCATCACAGTTCAAAAGGAATTCAATCTAGCAGAAAAACAATCAACAAGAACTCCTTACCGACACCCAAACTACAAAAAGCATTTTGACCAACAACATGGTCAAAATGAACATAAACAAAGGGGTTATCAATTCAGAAGCGAAAGAACACAAAATATACAACCTGAGCAAAAAACATGAAGATTTATCCAACAAGACGATCAATAATCACCTCCAATCAAAATAAATCTCAAGGGGACCACATCAAAGGCGATGCGACATTTTTTTCCTTGGAATTCGTAACTTATATCGTCTCATTTCGTCAAGTGTCGCAAGTACTAAAATAAAGGATCAAAAAATGACATTACAAGTAAGAAATCAGACGTAATCCTTGTCTTCAATCAAGCTTTGAGGACAAAGCTTCCCTTAGGGGGAAGGCAATGCAATGAACAAAATATATAAAGAAATAAATAAATATTAATAAATATTAATAATTAAATAAACTAAATACTTAATGAAGAGACACCTTGATGAAATCTTATGCCTCTTTACAAAAGGGAACCTAGGATGGGTATTTATACAAGCAAACATTCTCATTGTAATATCATCTCGTATCAACCATATATTTTATATTCATGGATTACTCTAATATGGCTTATCTACGCTGGTTATTTTTGTAAGAAACAAAGTTTTTTTTGTTTCACAAATTTAGGATATCTTATGAATATTGTATCATCATCTATCTTTTCGATATCATGTAAGCGGTTAGTTCTAGCATATTCCACAATAGAGACACTGTATGTGGAAAGTTCAAAAGCAACAAAGGATATTATCTGGCTAAGGAAAATACTTTAATATTTGCAAGAGAAACAAGTGAATTGTACTACTCTTTTGGGTTACAATACTATTGCAATCAAGTTGGCCAAGAATCCCAAATTCCATGATAAAATCAAGCACATATACACAAAGAATTATCTAATTCAACATCATGTACAGGGAAATACTGTTCATTTAAGACATTGTTCCACATGTGACCAAAATTGGAGACACCTATACTAAAGCGGTTGGAAGAGAAAAAAATTAAGAAATTCAAAATAATGCTTGGAATTATTTCAACACTTCCATCTAATACATACTTAGTTCTATAGATCCATTTACATTTGACAAGTTTTCATTTTTTAGGAACAGGTACAAGATCCTAAAAAAAATGAACATGTTTGATGTGGAAGAGGTTTGCTAAAGGATGGAGTAGGAACATTGTCAAAGAAGCTGGGAGAAGAATATGCCATACGCATTAAAGATGGTTGGCATGCAACATAGGCATAGGCGTCAAATTAGGCTCGCAGGATGAGATGTTTTCATCAATTTTAACGTCTCTTCTACTAATTATGTCATTGTATTTTGGTTGAAGAAGTCTATAGCCTTTTACATCTTTAGAATATAAACTAAATATGATCTTTTCACTCTTAGGCTGCAATTCTTTCTACTTTTCATCAAGAATATGATCCCATGCTTTACTACCAAACACATGAAAGTGGCTTACATTGGTTTAATGTTACACCATGCTTCTTCTAGTTTTCTATATTTTAGAGCCTTGATGGGAGTGTGATTAACTATGTAATTAACAAAATTAATTGCTTCAAACAAAATTGAAGACTTAATCCCTTACTTAGATCATACAATTATCCACTTATTTTAATGTGTTAATGTTTCTTTCTCTCAGAATGAAGCTGACCATACAAATGATTGTGAAAATTTGGAAGGGGGTCTAGGTCTGCCAAGAGGCAACTTTTTCAAAACTGTATGGATGATGTTTGTCAAGAACACACCTCAGACAAACACCATCTTTGCGGGAGACAAGAGGAAGAACAAACACCATTTTCTCATTACATATTTGTTGTAATGAGTGATATTTTAAATATATCGATCATGCCAAAGTTTGTTCTAGTCATCGTTATTAGCAATAAAACATGAGTGAAAAGGTGATGAACCAAACTTGTTGAATATGTACAACCTAGTAATATCATCAACAATTCTATTTTCTAGGACGTGCTTATGATATTTGAAATCCTTGATTACAACTTGATGAGGTATTTAAAATCTAATGTCTTACCTTCACAAAAATGATTGATTTGAGAGATTGGTAGACTAGCAACAAATTGCAGAAATTTTTTGAACACATAATACATAATTGAAGTGACCATCATATAGTTGGCATATCCCAAATCCTACAACATTTAGAGATATATGATCACCAACAAATATTTGTTTGGTGTTACATTCACTTAGAGAATAAAAAATGGCCCTAACCTTAGTAGTATGATAAAATTCTCCATAATCAATAAAGCACTCATTAGAAGAAGAGCAAGAAGTTGCATTGAAGAAAAAAATAAAAGAAAGTGTATTTCCATGAGTTGTAGATTTAGAAGATGAATCAAGGATAATGTTGTGCTTCATTTTGCTTCCAACATTGTCATCTTATTGAAACACTTAGATTACACATGCATACATTTCCTATAAAAATCACAATGATGCTCAATCTTCTTATCTCTCAAATTGGTTCCCTTGTCACCATTGGAAGGGTGAGTTGGATAGGAGGATTTGGGACCCTTTTTTTTCTTATCGATGCAATGATGTTGCTTCTTCAGATTCTTGGTTTTATTCTTCTATCCACATCTTGTTTAAAACTAATATCATAAGCATAAATAAACTATCATTAAGATATTTGATTAGCATCCTGAGAGAACTATGATGTATCATCATCTTAAGAGATATTTGTCAGAACAAATTTGGTTGAGCTAGAGGGAGGGTCTAGCTTGAAATCTATTCCTAGGAGTTGCACAATTGCATCAAGTTTCCCATTCATTTGTCAATGTAGTTTTGCAATTTCTTATTGGATCTTATCCTTCTATCTAGGAGAATCTCATCGTTTTCCTATCCTCTTTCAATCCAAAATTTTCCCAAGATAGTATTTATGACCTAATAGACATCAATTGTTTTGTGGAATTAGGATACCCTTGAGTGTGCGTTACCTGGGTCGCCCACCCAACTTGTAAATTTCCTCAAGAACCTCTACATTCGATACGAATCGATGTTCAACCTTTCCTAATTTTTTTCTCTGTCAATCTCAGTCCTCATCTCTTTTGAAATCAACTACTCAATTATATTTTTATCAATTGCGTTGTTCATTTGATACTTACAGTAACATGTGGTGTTTAAACTTTCACCATGGATTGCTTCCCCCAGCTTCTTTCCCTGGTTTCCATAACAACCCTCCCTTCCTTCATAGACAGTTACATCATTCTTCTTGTACCTAGAACCCTCGTTCTGCTCACGAACCTTCCTCCCATTCAACACTCAAATAGTTACCCCCCACAATCCTAACTGCTTTTTGTGGAGTCCTCTTTCCTTCAACTCATTCCAAGCAATTATTTCCCCCTCTGTTCACTAGTTCTTCGAAGGATCCTTAGTAGTGGATGCGGGAAGGATGGATATGAGGACAACTTCTTTTCCCCTGTTCTCAATTTGAGGTATCCTTTCCCCTGCTAGTGCTTTCAAAGTAAGCCTTAGTAATGGAGGAAAGAGGAAGAAATGAAGCTCGTTCCCTTGAAGCATAACAAATATATTTGTCAAGCAATTCATTATTAACTCGAGCCCTTCATCATCAAACTTATTCTACGATCATGATCTATATCCACCAAAAATTCACCAAAAGTGTCCAAATTATGGTCATGCTTTTGTGTGATACCCCACATATCCCTTTGTCATGTTTGACACATGAGCAAGACTAGTGCCCGGGTGTGAGATTTTAACTCTTCTCATATTTAGATGGTAATACCAGAAAAATTGCTAAGCATACATTGTTTTTCTTTCCAGTATCTTTAGCTTTCTGTTCAGGGTTTATCAATGGCGGAGAAGCTAAAACAGTTGCAAGTAGAATTTGATAGCATTCTGAGTGATGGACAAGGACATCAATTCTATATATCTGATCTTCCCCTCAACACCCCGCTACTTGTCATGATTGATGGCCGGCAAAAACTGTATCATCATTTAGCTTGGTCTTTCATTAACGAGAATATAGATGATCTTCAAACAAATTTCAGAATGCTTTATTTTGGAAAACATTTTAACAAGTTGCCTAAAAAAGTGACAAATAGAATTCTGGGCCGTGCTCCTGCCAACACGAACGCTAAAGCATTGTTTAAAAAGGTGGCCGAAGCAACTCAAGAGGCCTGGAGCTTGGATTCGCTCTTTAAAAGCGGTTTTCAGTTGAGTGTGAAGGTTGTCAGTGACCAAAATGGTCTTCAATTTTTTTCTAGTTGGAAACTTTTATCACCAGAGTCGTCCGCGGAGGAATTTGTGCTGAAAAGTTGCGGAAGATACCTTAAATTGAAGCAACTGGTCGAAAAACCTCGAAAGAGTAATATAGAGCTGTTAAGAGAGCTCTTCGACAGTGGAAAAGGGGAAACTACTCATCGCTTTGATAAGAATAATGCAACAGAGAAGGTATCGAGTTCTATTTATTTTGTTGATAATTCTGGAAACATTTTTTTTTTCAACTTTCCTGTATTGATTATCGTTTATTTTCTTTTCGTTTATTTGAAAATCGTAGGTGGCAGTAGAAGAATTGAAAGGAAAAACTATTTTATTAGATATCAGGCATGGCAACATCGCTTATGATATCCCTCATAAGCCTTTAATGGAGATGTATGATGCAAAGAAATATGGTTTTGAAATTATTACAATTCCAATTACAGAGGAAGTTACAGATTTGAATGTATCTGAGGATTTTTCAAGAAAGGTTCCATGGTTGGTCCTTCAAGAATCAAAATCCATGGCAGCTAACAAAAGCAACAAAGTATTTTCTCGTTGAGGGGTGTACACCATGGGATAGCTGGGGTCCTATTATGATGAGGACGATAGAAGGCAACGGGACAATCACAACTCATAACCCTGGTAGTGTATTGCGTATGGTACATGGGGGGGGTAAAGGCTTATCCTTTTACAGAGGAGAAAAGGAAGAAATTAATAGAAAAAGAAGTAAAGCATATGAAGAATATGTCTAATTTAATGTTTCTTTTCAAGCATTTGGAAAGAGTATCGAAGCAGGTCAGTAATTATGAGTTTGTTAATTGTTTCTTGTTTACATGTTTTGATTTCTTACATATCATCGGAGCAGGTCACTAATCATGAGTTTGTTATTGGTTTCTTTTTTATATGTTTTGATTTCTTACTTACTGAAAATAATAATAACATTTTCCTTTTCCTTGTATTTTTATGATGTTAAAGGTGAAAGAAGCCATGAATCAGCGAAAAATAATATGCTTATGTACCTCTGACACAATGGAGTTTACAAGTTCTATAAGGAAGGCATTGATAGAGTGGAGTAATAGCATTTAAATCATTTATATTCCACTATTAGATCCCAAAGCATCTGAGTTCACAGATATCCTTTATGAGGGGTGCCTTCCCGTGGCAATGTCCAGGATGTCAGCACCACTCGAGATGCCAGTGATGTCATTGTTAAATTTGTCCGATCAAGAGGCTCTGAGATTTTGGGTGCGTGTGAAAGAAGTGAAAACAATTAATGGAATAGATGATGATGAGAAGCAAGTTGGAATCAAAAATATTTCAAAATCTATTGATGAGTTCATGAAATCAAACAATAGATCTCCAAGGAATTGTTATGGATGGATGGTATTAATGGATGAGGATGGAAAATTGATCACAACAAAGGGGAACGAAATTGTAAAATTGTTATGTAGCGAAAATCCAAATGAGAGCAAAGGAATTGATGAAACAATTAATCAAGGGTGCCAAGGAACGCAGAGAAAAGACAATGGCTGAATTAGAAAAATTATTATTCAATGATAACCTGGGTTGAATGATAACCATTATTATCTTGATGTATTGATATATTTATATAAATGAATTGAGTGTCTTTTTCACCTCATTTCATTCGGAGTTTGGCATTTTTTTTTAAGTTTTGCAAATTATAATAAGCTGGTGTCAATTGATGAATTGCAGTTAATAGTTAATATTCAACATTTTGCATTATATAAAGGGTTTATCTAATGAACTTGTTACATAGCATGATTTTTTTTACTATATTAAAGAATATCTATAATTTTACTAAATATTGGAAAGTGTCTCTTAAAATTGTATTGTTGAACCTCATTTCCAATATATCTTTCCAATTAAGCAAAACCCTAGTTTTACTAGATATTGTAGATATCTATTTTTATCAACTCATTTTTAATACCTCTTTATATCATATTATCAAGTTGTAACCAACATGAACCCTAACACATCTTAATATAAACGAACTCCATGTTCAATAAAATAATAGTATAATGCTAATAATGATCCCACGGGCATTGCAAGGGAAACTAATCAATTTGTAGCCTTGGATAATGGAAGACCCACAAAATAGTAATGGGTAAGAAAAAATGCTTAAAAGATAATGAATCAAGAGATCAATGTAACAAAGAACATAAAATACTAATAGTGAAATAGTGAGTGCAATTCTTAGAAAGTATGAGAATCCTAGATGTTTCACACCACACCTACCAATCTACCAATTTTATATCATGTAAATACAAGTATAACCAGACAGAGCTCATGTTTTCAATGAGCTTAATAAAATCTAAACTCCATAAAATGCAAAATTGAAACCTTTTCATGGATGGACTTCCCTACCTTCCTATCAAAACAAACATCATTGATGTTTGAACCCAAATGAACACAGAAGAATTCCTCATCCTTTCCAATAACACCATATGATCATGTGCATAGCTTGGATTTGGGCCATTCACAAGATTCAATGAATTGCCTCCACTTCCTCTACATCTATTCTTGAAATCAATGGAATTAACAACATTTAGTTACATTTTCTTGGGTTATATCTAGTATTTTTATATTTACAAAGAAAAATATCCATTATTAAGTTTTGAGCATGTAATAGTTATAAAGATACACAAATGGTGAAAAGTATTTAGCCTTCAGTTAATATTTATTTGTCTCTCTTTTATTTGAATCAAATTATGGAATCAACTTATGAAGAACATCTTATAAAGATGAACTACTGCCAATTATGGCCACTAGCCCTTCCTCGAACTTATAATTGATACTCAGAGGTATAATTAGATTTGGACGTCCAAACAACTGAAGCATAAGTCAATATATTGAAATCTTTGCGTCAGCCATTTGATATAGTATAGGGAGTTACCTTTCCACCCGACCATTTGCACCGATCGGATGACCAGCAATGCGTGATGTGAAAGCTCACGCGAGCCAGGTCGTCAGATCGGTGCAAATGGTCGGGTGGAAAGCTAACTCCATAGTGGAGTTACCTTTCCACCGGACCATTTGCACCGATCGAACAACCAGCAATGCATGATAAACCTCTTTTGACATTATATAACTGGAGTCCTCTTCAAATATTAATAAACACAATCTTTTAACAATTTCAAATCTTGGTGCAAGAACATTATTCTTACTTCTGTGGCTTATTTTTAGCGAATAAGAATCTTTTTTTTGATCGGTATATCATTTTCCAACATTTAATATGATGACCTTTTGTACAATCCTATGTACCAGTCTCTCCAGGTCATGGCTTTGATATGGAATTGGGGAATTGGGGCTTTGCCACTTAACTTGGCTTGAGGAGATAAATGGACAATTCACAAAAATGTAAACTCGAAAATCCTTGATAAAACTTTTTAATACATGTGATATAGAATATGAGCTAAAAAAAATGTAAAATGTAAAATATAGCCAAAAAGCATGATGGCTAATAAAGCTATTTGTATGGCTTTGACGTGGGACATTTATGTTTCATGAGGTTTTAATATTTTTTATATTGCAGACCTTTGTGTATACAATGTTATGGTATTTTTATTTAAATTTTTATTTAGTTTTGGTTTTTCGGTCAACATATTATTCGCTTGAACGAGCTGATGTCACGCCTTGAGAGTCCCCTCCCAGGCATTGGCAACGATATTATGTAAGCATTCATTAATTTGGTTTTACCTTTTTGTGCTAAGTTTCAGGTGGCTTTGTGAGGGTTCACGTGCCATGGGAAAGGCATAATTCATGTCCCAAGGTGACTCTGCCATGATTTGTCGTGCCGTGGGCAGGACATAATTCATGTCCTTTGTTTAGTGTTTTCGGAGTGGCTTCGAGGCAGAGTAGAAAACTTGGAGGTGATGTATGTTCATTCTCTGAGGTTGTACGATGAGCCTTATGTCTATTATGGGGCAGGTTTTTACTGTATTGGATTCTGGTTCCACTATGGATCGAGAACAGGGATCAAGATTGAAGGGCTGGTCTTAATTTCATATTGAAGGTTATATATTCATGCAGCCCTTCATTGATGAAGGGCTTTCAAAAAAACTCACATTTCAAATGACAGTGATAGATTAATTGCACACTTCATTAAAAAAATGTGCTAAAAAGATAATGCGTTTCAATTAAATTTATGACACAAAATTTTTTTAAAATAAAACTTTTTTTTTTCACAGGAAAAAATACCAGTCTTTGTTATTCATATGAATCAAAAGACATATTATACATCAACCATCTTCATGACAGGAGGAAGTAACATTCCAGTTCAGCATATAGACAAATAGAAAGAAAAGTCTGCAAAGCTGCCAGTCAACAAAATAGAAACAAAGTCTTATCGTAGCAGACTTTTCTCATCATCCCTGAATTATCAGGTCGGAATATGTTGTATAATCAAAAGTGACCTACAAACATACACTCCTAAGCAAGACCTGCTAGCTGATAGGTCTCCTATGTAACAGCCAGAGAAAGAAGTACATCTGCATGTCATTCAAACGCTGAAAAAAGATGATAAATAGCAGCTAAAAAAGTATGAATTGGCCATGTTCAATGACCTTCCCATCCAATGTTTCAGTGAAATATCCAGATCCCAATTCCATTTTCAGAGCCTGCTTTTGAAGACCATCAGCTAGCATGTTGTGCTCTCAGAAGATATGTTTGAAGATTACCGGTGGGACAAGCTACAGCATATAGTTTATTTCATCACACCAGTGCATCAGAGTAGGAATTTCAAGGGCTGTAAGTTTGTTTATCCAATAAATAATCACCATCGAATCACCAAAAATCAAATGAATGGGCAGACCCATCAAACAACTCACTCTAAGAACAGCCCAAAGAGGCAAAAGTTCTGCTCTTGTATTCGTACCGCAACCACATTCCAAAGAGAAACTATAAAAACTTATGACATCTTATGACATCTTCAAGTGGAAACAGTTTGCTAACTATGACTAAATGGACAACACAAACTCAATAATGGCTGCCATTTCAT
>LPNX010394517.1:282315-530520 GCA_001517045.1 Pseudotsuga menziesii | reverse complement strand
TAATTGATAATTGTCTCAATGGTTTAACTTGGATTATAAAGGATTAAGTAATTTGATACTCTAATTTGGAAATAATTGTCGAACATCTTCCTTCACCCAAATAAACGATACACCCAGGAAGATTTCAACTTGAACTGAACATCACTGAATTCTATCCCAGCCATTAAATTTTTATCTGGCGAATACTTCTACACCTAAATTATAGTTATAATTTTACCATGCCTAGAATCATTTTAGAGGTCCGCAAATCAACCTAAAAACTCAATAAAATTGAATCCATAATATGTTTTTGTTCTAAATTCCACCCATGGCTACCTATTCCCTGCAGAGACAAGGCTGAGAAATTGTTATTTTTATGTATGATGATTCTGCCAATTCTTCTCTTGTTGAGCCCGCTAACAAATATTAACAGAAGTATCTCCCCAGCGCCACCTTCTCCACTTGAGTAGCGATTATATGGAGTTAATGTCCAGAATTGGAAGAAGGCAAATCACATAGTTAATGTCTATGGGTTCTAGTCCATCTAACTACATAAGATAATTGATGGGCAACCTTGCTCATCAAGAAAATAAAATTAATGGGAATCCTTTCTCAGGATTCACAACACATGGAAAGTTGGACGAGGAAAAATCTGTTTCAACAAACTATTTTTTAATCTTTGTATCTTTCATGAGCATGATTGAGAATCCCCGAGGTAAACCTTTTTCGGTGTACAAGCCCATCTGGTGATTTCATGGACAGAAAAGGCTCCCAAATCCATAACCCGGTAAAGAAAGCGAGTCATGGACAGAAAAGGCTCCCAAATCCATGAATTTCCTGATAATGGCAAGTTGCTACAATGTCTACGGGGTTTTCCAAGACAATGAGCTCTACCAGAAGACCTTTGGCGATGAAGCCAAGCGCGAGAAGTTCTTGCGATGGAGGGTTCAGCTTCTTGAGAATGGCATCCAACAGCAGCTTAGTTTCAGTCCAGGAGGCATTAGCTCCATGGTTCATAGGGAAATTGGAATTACGGCGCATCATCTCAAGCAAACCTCGATCCCCAATTCCTGACAATTCGCAAACCCCAACGAGAGCAAACCCCAAAAGAGGAAAAAGGAAACGCTTGGAAAACGCATAAAACAATTAATTAAGAAGAACATGGATACCTCAGACCTGCAGAGGAAAACAGGATGCAGATAGACCTGTGCAGACTCCAGAGGTCACCGACTCACCACCGCCAGGTCCGCCACGCCCAAGTACAACCAGCTAGCGATGCATCATGCTACCTTCTATGCAGCTTAGAACCAGGCCCACCAGTTAGTGATGCTACCTTCGAAGGCATGATTACAGTCACACAATACAAAGGTAAACAAGTTGAACAGCCCGCATTTGCAGACTTCATAACAGAACAGCGGAGTCGCAGACTAACACAATTCAAAAGAAAACGATGGGGCGCCCGGGCGAGTGAAGAGTTAGAGTAGCTCTGGAATTAAATTCTGGAATTAATGGTAACTGCTAACGAGTGACACGTAGCCTGGTGTAAATGCTGGTAGCCTGGAGGCTGGTAGGAGTCCTGGCTGTCACGGACCACGGTTCACCCATAAAAAATTGATGACAGATGGTAATGAGTGACACGTAGCCTGGTAGGAGTCCTGGCTGTCACGGTTCACCCATAAAAAATTGATGACGGGCGATTTTCATGACGGCCCTTTAAATGTCATTTAAATTTAAATAAATAATTTTTTTTAAATATCAAAAATTCAAAACTTCATTTTTTATGACGGGGAAAATTGAGATGCCACTTCACTGACGGGCTGAGAGGCCTTTGACGGGCGCTGACGGCCTCAATTTTGAACCCTGATCGAGAATGTGGGTTTAGGCTGGCTGATTTCCCTATTTCATGTGTATTTATTTCTTGAAGGTGAGATTTAATGGTATTTTTATTGTACTTCATTGGTGCAATGGATTTTGTGCAGGTAATTAATGGTTGTTGTTTCTTTTGTGGGGTTGCAAGGTCACCTTTCAATGAAACAATGGTTTTTGTTTTCATGATTATGGCTTCTGACTTTTTTTATCGTTCAACGATGTGTGTCAAGAACTAGCCATTATTTTTCACTGTTTTGTTTGTGGGAAGCGATGTTCTCCTGTGTGTGGGGTTCTATTCCTAGTTTTGCACTTGTGTAGCTTGCGGTGTGATTCTGGTGAGCAGTGCTGCCATGATGTTCTCTCATTGTTTTGCAGCATGGTTTCCACTTTGTTTGGGTATGTTGGTGCTTTCCTTCTTGTTGCATTCCCAGGTATGTAAACGTGCTTTCCCTCTTTAGTTTCGACGATGTCTTTGTTGAATTTGTAATATAGATATGTGAATTTGGAATACAAATATGTGGGTAAAATGGTCTTGTATTGATTTTGGAAACTTTGTTTTTTGAAATGTGTTCGAGCCTCTGGAATGCTTGCTGGAAACTTTGATTTTGTATGTTTTAGGGTCTTCTCTAGTTCTCCAATTGTCTGTCATCTTGATGTGGGAAGTCTAGCTTCATGGCGGGGACTCTAGCATGTTTGGAGTTATTTTTATTGTGTTATGTTTGTATTGTTAAATATCTTCTTTGGTTCAGACGGCTTGTTTGCGCAGTGTTTATTATTTGCAGTGTTTGTTCCTATACAGGGGTAATGAATTATTCACAAAACCCATCTGCATTTACGTATTAAAGCATTAAAAAGAATAAAATTAGCATATTGTGATTATTGGTACAACACTTTCATGATCTTTGTAGGCCATAAAGTCTTAGCACTACAAAATTTTGTCTATGTTGTCTTCTCTTACTTTGCTATCGTGTAAGAATCTGTGAGTATATATCATGTATATATTAACATGGTTAGCAAATACAAAGACAACAAAATAGAGATTGTTAGAGTCACATTGGAGTAAGCATAATGTTCTCATAGAGTAAGAATAACTATGCTTAAATTTAGAAAAGCTTCTTCACAATTTTTGTGTTTTGTTTCAGGTAGTCGATAAATGAAAACAAAAGTGATAATAAAAAATTTTAATTATAAAAATGGTTTTAAAAATCTAAATTATTATTTTTTTGTAAAGTTTTACAGTTCAAAATTATAGTTATTTTAATGTTTAAAGAAAAAATTCATTTAAAAATGTTTATGGGATATGTAAATATTAAATGAATTCACTTTTTGACCAAGTGTTTATATATAATCTAAAATAAAGATATATTATTTTGTATATATTTTAATTAAATTGATTTTATATTTAAAGAAAATTTTTATTTAAAAAATGTTAATGAGATATGTAAATATTAACTGAATTTATTTTATTATAAAGTTTTTTTATTACATCCAAAGTAAGATATATTTTTTTATAGATTCTTAATAATTTAATGTTAGATGACCAAATTTATTGTTGAAAATGATATAATTCTTGACCATGTTTTAATTTTTCATTGTTCAATTATGTTTTTTATTGCAAAATGGGTCCATCTTCTTCAAATACTCTATTACTTGGATTGTTCAATCCCAACAAGATATATGTCCAATTCCAACAATTCCAACCCTATAAAAATGATTTTAAAAATGACATGATTATGTACACATAACACATGCACATGACCATAAAAAAACTTTGCTTTAGTTAGATTTCTAACATTTATCACTTATTGTAAGTCGTTATATGGAATATAAAATAATCTTCTTTGATCAATTCAATATTGATGATAAAATTCAATGAGAATTACCTATGTTCACCTCTTCTTGTTGATCATATAAGAAATGAGGTAATTCATCTTACAATAGAAAATGCATTTTTTGTTATCACTAATTCTCATATTTAGATTTATTTGTCTTATAGAAATAGATATTAGCAACGACGGGGACAAAAAATAAGGATGTAATTGCAGCAGAAAACGAATTGCAATTTTTCCCCAGCTTTTGTAAAGAGCTCTCAGCCCCTCACTAAAATCATGTTGGATCTTCCTATTTTCCTCTCAACAAACCTACACAACATCATTAAACAATTGATGCAAGAGCTTGATGACAGACGCACATTCCTTGGAAATTCTTATAAGTGATTGAAAAAAAGACACATGCAAGTTGTGGCAGAAAAATAAGATACCCTAGCAGAGGTCCAAGATCTATACATAGATGTTGCAGTGGGCCCTTCAAATGCCCCTCCTCCTACCACTGTGCACGTTAAAGTTAAAATTTAAACATAATATGAAATCTTGCGCAACAAAAACCATAAATTGGAAGCATATTTGCAGAGAATGCCGACACAACATTAGATATAGCTCGAGAATAAACTATAGGAAGATGGCCAGACTTTTCAGAGGATAAAGATGGACACAATTACGTTCTCCAAGTTGGTTGATTCTAGTTTTCGATTATGGAGCAGATTACAGAGTGTAACAGATATCCTGGACAAAGAAAATGTTTTCAAGACATTTGAGACCCAACTGGCTTATAGGAATAATACTCTATAAGACTTACCAACTAGTACATGAGCAACTAGTATTACTGAGATGACCAAATTGTCCAAGCAGATTGCCACATCCCGTGCGGAGCAACAACAACTAATCAGTAAAGTAGCTCATCTTCAGGAAATTGCACAAAATAAGTACACTTATTTATTATTATATTTAAAAGACATAGAAACTAAAGCAATTGAGGAAGCTAAAAAATTGAATCCCTAGTCTCCAGCGTAGATTACTTAAGAGTCAATTGTGATGTACCGAAAGCATTTGTAGAATATTGAAGATTTCTACCTCAAGGAAACCCATACATTCACCTAGAGGAAATTTGGATGGAAAATGGGCCTCCTAAGGAAAATGACCAAAAATGCCATGTAGGGGATTTTTTATATTATTTCACTTTTATCGAAGCTGCCCATGGTCATTTCACTTTTATGGAAGCTACCTTAAATACATATTTTATATTAAAATCAATTTATGAGGACAAAGTTTGATTTAGTGTTTTCACCGAGAATATGGAAAAAAATTAAATACACAGTTTCATCTTAAAAGTTATTTGACCCGACTTTTCATGGTGTATAGTATTATTGTAATATATTAATTATAATATAACATTATTATATACTAGTTTTAATATTAATTACTATTACATATTACTTATAATATTGGCTAATATTATGCAATAATTATATATTGATATTAGTTAAAGGGTTATTATAAAATATTGATTATAATTTAATATTATTATATATTAGTTATAATAGTAATTACTATTAATATATATTGGTCATGTATTACCTAAAACATGGATGTTTATTGGACTGAGTAATATTATTTGGCCGAGTTAAAGTTATTGGATTGAGTAACATTATTGGATTGAGTTAAAGTTATTGGACCAAGTAATATTATTATATATTAGTTATGATATTAATTATCTGTATTATATATTATATATGGGTCATATGTTGCCTAAAATTGGTTAGCATGTTAATTTCATTTTCAATATCCAAGATAATTTTGGGCAGCTTGAGTAGCGGGTAGACAAATTATATTATTAATTTGTTTAAGACCTATACGATATTTGAATTTTAAAGCAATTTCATTGGCTAATACATGATGACATGGAATTTGAATTAAGCCTTTAAAGGCCCATTTTAAGTTGAAATCTCCTCTAATCTGCATGAAGAGATGAAGCATGAATTAATCATTATTTTCATTTTCTTATTAAAAAAATCAATGAGTAAAGATTCTTCTAAAGTTGAATATGCTTCGCCTTCAACCCTTAACCAAAGTTCTTTGGATATATGCATAAGTGCATATGATCATTATCACATAGTTTGATCCTTTCCACAACCATTGTTCTTTATCTCATGAAGAGTTAGGATCAACAACCATACCATAATTGATATGGG
This sequence comes from Pseudotsuga menziesii, assembly GCA_001517045.1. Classification (NCBI taxonomy): domain Eukaryota; kingdom Viridiplantae; phylum Streptophyta; class Pinopsida; order Pinales; family Pinaceae; genus Pseudotsuga; species Pseudotsuga menziesii. Next base: position 524,645 of record LPNX010394517.1, on the reverse strand, counting down.
GTAAGCAATTTTTTTAATCCACCCTCCCATCTCCAACTTCATCTTTGGAACCTCATATCACTTCTCTATCTCTAAATCATGATCTCATAATCCAACCCCTTACTAGAGAAAACCTTAAATGCTCTTTTAAAGAAGTGTCACGTGGCACTCTTTCATGAATATCCATGCATTGATATCTAATTAATGATATTGGTAACCCTATTAGCCTTAGGATTGAGGAAGATTTCCAAGTTGAGTGTCAACGTTCGTATGATTTTCTTCTTCAAGAGTATGATCTATTTTCTATTTCCCAATAAGGAATCTTGTTTCTCATTGGCTTAAAATATGATATCTCCTTGATTTGCATAAAAAATATAGAGGCATTGACCAATTCAACAAATGGTTACACTAGATATTTGATTTTACTTCTCCTTTAATCTCCGATGGTTAGATCATGGGGATTTACTAGCGAAGCAATATCATATCGCGTCCGTTCATATTGGGGGTTTGAATACTCCTAAAACCTCAAAAATATATTGCCTTGTATTAAGAGGTCAAGGGGGGTTTTAAATTTGACATAGTAAGATCAATATTGGGGGTTATTTTATTTGGGTGGGCTAAGGAATAATCTCCAAATCATGGGCTCAATTCATACATCCAAATGCGGGTTGGATTCATATCAGTCCTAGATTTTGTAGAGGAATAACCTTTAAATAATAAGCTACATTCATACCTCCAAATCATGGGATGGATTCATATCAGTCCTAACTACTGTTAAGGATTAACATCCAAATTGTGGGATAGATTTATACCTCTGAATCATTGAATTTCTAAAGTATTTTTTATTAGAATAATTTTCTACACGAATGAAATTTATCTAAGCTTTCATTGACCCCAGGCCCATGAAAATGGGTAGTAAAAAATTAAAAATAAAATGATAAAATATGTAAGTATGATCTTCCCCTTGATGAGATGTTCTCTTAAATTCTTAATGAACTATGCCTCCATCCATAAATGTGACCTTCCCTTTTTAAATTCCTAGTGTTGTTTGAATAATTACATTGAAGACGTTTTCTTTGTGAGATATGTCTCACGACACTATTCCATATTCCTCGTCTTTCGAGCTAATTAAAAAATGCCACATGTCTATACCCAAATATTTTAATATGTCGTTTGATTCTCTGTAATCCATCTTTCGATTGTCTGTCTTAATTGCTTCTTTACCAATGTTGTATGTCATTTAGTTGTGTCCATCGTTTAGTTGTCTCAGGAAATATTATTCAGCATTTCTCCATATATTCAATTCCTGGGGAATAAAATTCCAGCCAACTAGAGCTTCCAAGATGTTAAACCTCATGTTTCTTTGACTTTCAACAATAACAACTTGTGGAAGATTGATTGCGGAACCACTTCCCAGTTGGGAGAATATATCCCGCATCTTGTTTATCACAGGGATCAACGACTAGCTGAAACTAAGGTTATCACTATCCAAACTTGCCTCACCACCTTTGTCATGTCTTTTCGTTTCCTATGTTGGTCATCCACCTAAGGTGTCGAAGCAACATCACATAAAACTATGCTATGTTTAGCTCTGGGACTTTCTTGGAAGTGTTCTTATCTTATTTGAGGATTTAAAGCATCACGGTCCTTAAATATAAGGCTTCATGGATTTTGGACCTATGAGTTAAAACTAACTTCTTATTAGGAGGACACGTAGAAAGTAGTCATATGTTTGTTTAGGGTTTTGATTTTCGTCCTTTTAAAAGAACTCCAAACCCTATTCTCATTCACACTTGTCTAATCGATGGAAGCAGAATTGGAGGCACGGGATGAGGACGCAAGAAGAGTAAATCCTTTCTTCACAAAAGAGAAGAAGATACACCTATGTAGAGTATTCATAACTTCATTTCATTTTTTTTAATCTATTATCGAGGGTTATAATAAGGTTAAATCGATAGAATGGTCGTCACATTCTCCAATCTCAACACTGCATTAGACATGGAGTAGTTGGATCAGTTCTTGGTCACACATAGTTACATTTATGGGTAAATCTAAATTCTACCTCTAGACCCTGTCTTTGATCTTTGTTTTATTTCAAAACCCTATAGTGGTTTGTATTATTAGGCAGGTTTCACATTGGAACCCACCTATGACAAAGGTTTCACACTTTTGAAGGAGCTACATGATACTACCCATATGGATCCTTCCCATGAGGAAACTTCTGCACTTTTTGATCATTTGGGTGAGTTAGTTCATTCTCCTACATCCTACAATTCCATGTTTTGCAACATTAGTCTCAATGAAGTATGCGTTGAAGGGTTATTTTTTATGGTGCCACATGAGGAGTATGGAACTCCTAGATTTACTTTCTATGATGACATGGTTGGAGCACATTCTTATTCGCATTTGCAGCAGAATCCTTTGTTACTTTATGATGATGCACATCTGCATGGCTGCACCTATGATATGCATCTAAGTCACTTGAAGACTCATGGTTTTTCATAAATCTATTCATCCAACACTAGGGTGAATAGATTTATGATTGGAGAACATTTTTGTTTCCAGCCACATACTTTGTTATATCTTTATGATTCTCTCATTCATGGATGTATGGGTGAGACTTCCTTGAGTCGTTTGAAGTCTCCTTGTTTTTTTTGTTCATTATTTGGTTCAGATTTTATTGGAGATTATGTATTCACTTCTTGGATGAAAGAATACATGGCTGAATATCTTAATGCATATAACATCATTTTGGAGCAGGATTATAGGACATGGGATCCCCAGCTATGTCATTGGAGCATATTTGATTGGTCGCTTGAAGTTTGTATGCACTTGGCAAATGGTAGTCTACTTACTTGGAGGTATAAGCACTTTCATGATTTTTTGATGAGGCACCTCCTTGATGTACATTTTTATTATGTTGTTATGTACTTTGATGATATATATTATGTACTCATGATGTTTGGAAGAATGCATACAAGAAAATGGGATCCCAGAATTCTCTTTCCTAATGGTATGGGTTGAAGAGCACTCTTAATTGTTGGAGTGCAATACAAGCAATGGGACCCTGGGATAGGTTTCAGTCCCATTGATTTCAATTTTTTTGGGAAACAAGCAACATTGGAGATAGATTCCCCACTTAATAAAGTGATTTTAATCAAAGTAGTGCAGCATCAAGCATGGTGGTTCCTCTCTAAAATCTTCTTGGAATCTCAAAGACTCGAAGTTGGGCAACTCAGTGGCAACTTCAAAGAATCATACAGAAAGAAGATTCTTCAACACCCATGTTTGAAATTGCTTGAGAACAAGCAATATTGGGAAGGGGGGATTTTTCATATCCCAAATTTTGCATTGGGTCACAATGGCCTAATCACATTTTCCATATTCATGAGAGTTTGTCAAATTGATGACAAGGGTCAAATAATTGCCAAGGAGGAAAATTACTAGTTTCCTAGGTTGTGGGTGGAAGCTTTGGGATTTGGAATAAGGGGGACAATAAATTATGTTTGAACATTAGAATGGAATATATATTTAATAAAGAAGCTATATAAAAAAATACAAGGGGAAATCAAAGTGGCAATTGATCATGAAGACACATGGAGGATGTGGAACCCACACAAGCTATATTTTCTATGCCACATGGCACCCCCCCTCTTGTCATTTCGAATACATAAGAATATCAAGGGTCTTGGGATGATTTGGAAGGTAAATATACTTGGAAAAATCAATTAAGGTCGAATTGGAGTGGAATAGTAACTCCCATGGAAGAGGAATAGGCATTTTGGAGCTAGTGAGACACTTGGACTGGATTCCCTAGCTCTATGACAACAATGATGAAGATGCTATGACACCTATAACACAAATAAGATATGAAGGCTGACCTCTGACATATATGAAATGACAAGGCTAAAAATCGCTCCAAGATGACGATCAAGGGAGTTAGGGCAGCTAAGATGCTTCAACATGTGATTTGGTGGAAGTGGGAGACTAGGAATTGTTGTACAAGAAGCAATCTTTGGAATCTCTTCCCAACTAGAGTTGGAATGCATCTCTTGGAAGGAATTCGACCCATAGAGAGCTTGGAAAAATTATAAATGTCAAGAACAAAGAATGAAGGTAGCTTTTGATCATTTGAGAAATTTGCATTTGCGAAGAGAGAGAGCTAGTGGATGACTAGTTTATTTTCTTAGCCAATTTCGAGGGTGAAAGATTCCCATCTAAGTCGGTGTGTGGAAAGGCCATTCAGGTCTTTCATTGAGATTTAATGGAGTCATAAGTTACAAGTTCAAGCTATAGGCATCTCCTAGACACTTCAAGATCATCTTGTTCTTTCATCTATTCCAAGTTTTCTCATCATATTCTTACTCTATGGATTGAGGCACACTTGGTGAGCTATTGATCTCTTTGGGGGAGATTCTAATGCCCCATTATTTTATGTTATGATGTAAATGATATTTATTTCAATTTAATAAGACTCTCAGGTCGAAATACCAAATATTTCATGTAAAAATATTAAAAAATGAAAAAACAGTGCCATTTCCCCACTACCTTGTTGTGAACCAATGTAATGTTGATGGATTCGAATGGATAAGTAAACTAATGGTGGTTTATGGATGAATGGACTGCTATTGTTGTATTATATGAGTTTAATGTTCAGTACATAAGCATTTGGAATCATTTTGTTGAGTTGCATAGCATTTGGAGAAGATTGCCTATCATTTCCCCCAAGGTTGAAACTAGTCTTTTTGCATATGCTTTAAGGGAGTTATAGAAGACATTAAAAGTTGAATGGTTATGCATATGAGTTCATGTTGATTTCCTTCATATGTCCCATGCTTCCATTCATAAATTCGAGTTGGATTTAGTGCATTTAGAAAGTCATTTTCATCATCTACCCCTAGGGGATTTGAACCACAAGTTGCTCGTAAAACTCCATACATTGACCAAATTGCCAAAATGAGTTTCAGAACTCATTTGATGGTTGAAAGATACCTATAAACATTAGAGGAAATTTCAACTCAAAATGGGCCTTTTAACTTTTATTCAAATTCCATGTCATCATGTGTTAGCCAATGAAATTGCTTTAAATTTGAAATACTGTATAGGTCTTAAACACTTTTTTAATATAAATTTGGGGATAGGTATCATAAAAAAAAACTACTTTTTTTGTTTGTATTTTTGACATATCTCCCTGTGTTTTTACTCAAATTTCGATCGGGAGAGCTCGTTGGATGCAGAATTAAATTCCGCATCCAATGAGTACCCATTCGGCATACTTTTGATAGACCCCGCTACCCCAAAAACAAGAAATACATCATCATTCCATTTTTTCAAGTATTTCTTGTTTTTGGGGTAGCGGGGTCCGTCAAAAGTATGCCGAGTGGGTACTCGTTGGATGCGGAATTTAATTCCGCATCCAACGAGCTCTCCCAATTGAAATTTGAGTAAAAACACAGGGAGATATGTCAAAAATACAAACAAAAAAGTAGTTTTTTTATTTTCTTCATCCAAAATTAATAAATATTATTTTATTATTTTAACTATTATTTTATTAGTTCATTTTAGGAGGCCCATTTTGAGTTGAAATTTCCTCTAATGCACCATTTTATGTATTAACATCATTCATACACCTTCTGGTACAATTTGAGAGCATTTTGAGCTATTTGGAGCCATCTACCATTAGGGGTTTGAGCCTCAAAATTACTAATAAATTCGCTGAGTTCTCTTGGATACCTATTCGACCCCAAAACCACATCTAATGATGAAAATATACTTTAATTAATGTCTTGTAACATATACAAGTATCATACCAACCATTAGTGGAGGTTGTATAGTTTTTGGAAGAGATTTGTTCGAGGACATTTGGGGGATTTTCACCTCCCAAATTGACTAGTCTTGTCCCAAAACTTCTTCCCTTTCAAATTGCAAACCATGGTTGGGTATATCAGTTGATTATATGTCTAATAGATGTGTTGATGTGTCCCAGCACCCCTCATGACCTTCCTCACCAAGTTTGAAAGTAATTGGAGGAGTTTGGGATCAGTTGTATCGATATACCTAGAATTGAAACATAGTGAATTTGAGCACACTGGGTAAATTATTCACAAGGGCCATTACATATCAAGCATTAAAATATGTCATAAGTGTATACTATGCTCTTGTCTAGGAAATTTAATCCCATTACATCAATGTCTCTCATTAGTACAAGCACATCGATGCCCTACTAGCCCCAAGGTACCCCTTTAACTAGTATTGTATGTTTATAAAAAAATTGTTCTTTTTAGAAATGGATTAGCTAAAGTAGTTTAGGTAAATTTGGCAGTTTTAATGGGGAAGCAATTGGTGTTCAAGTCCAAGGAGAGATTAAACCATCAAATGTGAGTCTATGTTCGATCTCACAAGGATATTTTTCCTGCATTTTTTGTTGGTTTGAGATTGCAATATGATATTTAAAACCTTTGGAACCGATTCGTACATATCTTTGTGGGCCTGCTCGAACCCAATCCTGGCAAGTAGAAAGGTACTTCATGCTGCTCATAGATGACTACACAAGAATGGTATGGGTAACTTTTCTTAGGGAAAAATCAGAAGCATTTGACAAATTCAAAGTCTTTAAAGCCTTGGTAAAAAATGAAAGTGGTCACGAGATCAAGTGCTTAAGATCTGATAACGGAGGTGAATTCACATCCAATGAGTTCAATCAATTTTGTGAAAGTCATGGAATCCAAAGGCAATTCTGTGCGGCAATAACTCCAGGACAAAATGGAGTCTCGGAAAGGAAGAATAGGACTGTCCAAGAAACCGACAGAACTATGCTTCTCGAGGCCAACATTGCAGATACCTTCTGGAGGGAAGCAATAGCAACAACAATATACATTATAACCTGAGCCCAGCTGAAGGTCAACAGTGATAAAACACCGTATGAGCTATGGAAAGGAAGACTTACTTCAGTTGGATATTTTAAGGTATTTGGAAGCAAGTGTTACATCAAGGTCAATGATGATAAGCTTGGAAAATTTAACTCCATATCTGACGAAGGAATATTTCTTGGGTATTCTACAAGTAAGAAAGCATACAAATGATATAACAAGAGGTTGAGGAGGATTGTTCACAACATAGATGTTAAAGTAGATGAAGAACTACCTAAATACAGTAAAGAGATAAGTGAAAGAGCAGTAGAAGATACATTCAATCAAGAAGAAGAATCAGTGAAGGATGAAGCAGAAAATCAGAATGAAGAACAAGATAGGAACCAAGATGAAGAAGAACCTGCATCCACAACAACTGGCAGAAGATCATCATCTAACAAACCTTCATTCAAGTCAGTTAAGAGAGATCATCCTGATGATCTCATCATAGGAGATATTGGAGATGGAATTCAACTCAGAAAGACACAAAGAAGAAGAGATATTGCCCTGCTATCAACCATTGAGCCCAAAACCTTCATCGAAGCACATACAGATGAGTCATTGACAAAGGAAATGAGTGATGAACTCAGTCAAATTAAGAAAAGTGGAACCTGGGAGCTGATTCCTAGACCAAAAGACAAAAATATAATTGGCACCAAGTGGGTGTTCAAAAACAAGATGAATGAAGAAGGAAAGATAGTCAAGAATAAAGCTAGACTTGTATGCAAAGGTTATGCTCATGTTGAAGGAGTGCATTTTGATGAAATGTTTTCCCCAGTTGCTCGCATGGAAGTTATCAGAATGTTCCTTGCATACTCTTGTTTTAAAAATTTTAAGGTATATTAGCTGGATGTAAAATCTGCCTTTTAGAACAGTGAACTAAATGAAGAAGTCTACACTGAACAACTAGAGGGTTTCAAGCAGCCCGGAAAAGACGATTATGTTTGGAAGTTGAAAAAGGCTCTTTATGGGCTTAAACAAGCTTTGAGAGCTTGGTATGCTCGCTTAGACAACTATCTTATTCAACAAGGTTTCAAAAGAAGCAATGCAAACAATAATATTTATTTCAAACTAAAAAAAGATGAACTTCTGATTACCATGGTCTATGTTGATGACCTTATATTTGGATGCAATGATGATAAACTAATTCATGAGTTTGTTGAAGTCATGGCACGAGAATTTGAAATGTCCATGATTGGAGAACTGTCCTTTTTCCTTGGACTTCAGATCTCTCAATCATCCAAAGGGGTTTTCATATCTCAATCCAAGTATCTAAAAGAAATGCTAAAAAAATTTGGTATGGATGAATGTGCCCCTGTAAGTACACCCATGACCACTAGTTGCAGGCTCAGTAAAGATGATGATGCACCATTAGTTCATGTTTCACACTATCAATCTATGATAGGCAGCCTGTTATATTTAACTGCTTCAAGACCTGACATCATGCAAGTTGTTGGTATGGCAGCCAGATTCTAGTCTTGCCCAAAAACTTCACATGTACTGGCTGTCAAAAGAATCTTCAGATATCTCAAAGGTACAACTGAGTTTGGACTTTGGTATCCTAAAAATCAGAAGTTTAACCTTATAGCTTATACCGATGCAGATTGGGCAGGCACTTTAGATGACAGGAAAAGTATTAGTCGGAATGCATTCTTCTTAGGAGAATGCATGGTAGCTTGGTCAAGCGGAAAGCAATCATCCATTTCCTTGTCTACCACTGAGGTTGAATATATTGCAGCAGCCGAGTGTTGCACTCAGGTTTTGTGGATGAAGTAATTCTTAAAAGAAGTTCAAGTTGAATACAATCAGCCTGTACCAATCTACTGTGACAATACAAGTGCCATCAACATATCTAAAAATCCGGTTTTGCACTCTAAGACTAAGCATATACCCATCAAGTATCATTTTCTTCGAGAACAAGTTAATGAACAACATGTGAAATTGGAATATGTGAATACAAAGGAACAAGTAGCTGATATCTTTACCAAGCCTCTGCCCAAAGATGCCTTTGATTATCTAAGACAGAAGCTGGGAGTTCTCCCTGCAATATTGAATTTTTTTATTTTTCACATAGTAGGGTGCTATAAAGTCCTAGCACCCAAGGCAACCACAGATGGCAGATTCATAACTTGAGCAAACAGGTCCAAGGAGAACCATGTGATAGAGCTGGAGTTTGAAGAAAGATTTAAGAAAGATTTGGCAGTGGTATTCGGTGGTTCAAAGGCAACCGGTCTATCTACAGCAGAATATATTTTGGCAAGGAAGAGCAAGCTACAGAACAATTTATAACAGCAAGACAGCCACAAGCATGAAGTTCGAACGAACGCAGATCTCATGGAATATATGAAGAATTTTAAAAAAAACCTCTTGGTAGAAAATAAAGCTCGGTACATAAAGTATTACAGAGCAAGTGTTAAAGAGAAAAGTAGGTTGTGAAAAGATATTTGTGGTACAACATTTTGAGGAAAAAGGACAAGTTGTTTCATAGGCCACAAGCTTAGGGGGAGCAATCTTGCATGAAATCCAGTAGTTCAATTTGATGAACAGCCAAAATGAAAGCACAAGGATGATCTCCATGCAAGAATACCCAGCTTAATCAAAGGGGGAGACTTGACTATGAAGATATCAAGACTATTTTTTTTAGGCATTGTGAAGCTTCGAATGACTTAGCTTTTGTCCCTTTTGTCATTAATGTCAAATGGGAAGAGAAGTTGGATGAGATTGCCATCAATGACAAAGGGGGAGATTGTTGGCTAAAGTTGTCATTGATGACAACACATTAATGACAAAGGTCAAAGTGATGTTGTGGCAAGGTCAAGGTCAATTTACATGGCCGGAAATATGGCTTGATGGCATAGACAAAGTAGACACAGTGCTGGACATTTGACCACCTAATGAGTCAATTGACCCATTCTATGGTCAATTGGAGATGGCCCTAATACCCTAGCTAAAGATGTTGTGGACAATCCACACGGCTTTGATGACATGGTGACAATGCAATAAACAAGCAAGCATAAGCTTGCGGGCATAAAAATGGAAAGTGGATATTGGATGGCATGGTGGCAAACTTGATGGCTGGAGGCCTTGGAGGGTATGCTGCAACATTGATGGATCAGCATATTGACTGTTGGGTAATGAATGTAGTTCCCTTGAGTGGACCAAACACGTTGTTTGTGATTCATGACCGTGGACTCAATGGAGTTGTTCATTTGATACATATCCACGAACATATGATCTTCTTCACGTTTATGGTCTATTATATGCCGAGAGGAAAAGATGTAACATAGCAGACATTGTGAGAGGTCGGCCTCATTAAATAAATAATAATTAAAATTGAAATAAATGTTGTAGAGTCAGCTCCAAATGAATTTGACAAGTCGGCTCCCAAATTTAAAAGATCAATAGCATTTGCAATGTCGGCTCAAAAATATGTATGGCAAACGAGTATAAATACTCAATGGAGATTCCCAAAAACAATGAATGGGTGAAGAGTATAAAGCTCTGAGGTTTTTCAGTGGAGTGTAAGGAGGGTAGCAGCAGTGGTAGGAGCGGCCTAAAGAGGCCGAGGAGCAGTTTGAAGGAGTATAGCAGCAGCAGTGGTCGAGGTGCAAACAGAAGGGGTCGAGGAGCAGTCTGAAGGAGTAGAGCAGTAGAAGCAGCAGTCAAGAAGGTGACTATGAAGAAATCCCAGATTGGTGAACCTTTTCATCAAGTTGTCTCAGTCCGAACTTGTGAAGAATCAGTAGAAGTGAAGCTTGGTCCAGATTAGATCAAATGAAATCAAGTTATGATAGTCTAAGGACTGTTTGAAAAAACTTACAATTAACAATTAAGCACCATTTGATTCTGAGGGTGGTTGGGTGGAACAAGGGAAGGACATATTTGTCCTTTGGCAAGTTGTAGCTTGCCTAGGGTGTTGTACCCTTTCAGCTGAAGTTGATAAATCAGAGGTTGTAAGCCTCTCGAGGTGTGGAAGCACCTCCATACATTTCTTGTAAAAAGTTTGGACATATATATGAGTTTTAATTTTTATGAGAATTTTGATGTTTACTAGTGTATATGACTGATTACTGAACTGGTAGAAAGATCTTAGTAAACTGTTGTAAGAAGTAATTCCCAAAATTTAAAAGGCACAGTTGACTACTTTACAAAAAAAAATTTAAGTTCGAAATATTTTCTTGAGTCCACAGATTCAACACGGCCTCCCCACCCCCCCCATGTAGATTGTAGGTGCTCACAACTTGGTCTCTTGAGACTCCAAAAGCAAGCGCATGAAAATGGATTTAATGGTTATTGTTTTTCTTGTTCTAACTTTGGTCATAAGGCTATGGATTGTAGACTCTACGGAAGAAGAAGTGTTGGAAGCCCCATTGACAAAGTTAGATGTTGGACATGTAACCAAGATGGACATATTGTTGCCACCTATCACACATTGAAATGCTACACCCATGGTGGATTTATTCACAAAGCCCAAGAATGTGCAAGTCAAAGAAGTCAACCGAGGAGGAGTCCTTCATACACATCAGGGAGAAGAACCAATGAACCTTGGAAGAAGACCAATGCAGAAAGACTTGAATATCAAAAGAGAAAGGCCCACAGTCAAGGATACTCTCAGGTATGGAAGAATAAAGTTGATCAAAGAAGTGTTGGAAGTTCCAATGGCTCAATCAGCTGTTGGTCATGCAACCATGTTGGTCACATTGCGGCAGATTGTCGTACCATGAGATGTTATAGTTGTAGTGGCTTTGTGCAGAGAGCTTAAGGCTGTTGGAATACGTGGAAACAATCTATGCGAAGTTTCTCATACAGCTCAACAAGGAATGCCAATAAAGATGAAGTAATAAATGTTGAAAAGACAAATGCCAAGAAGAAAGTATGGATGAAGAAGAACGAGCAGTTACATATAGGAGAGGTTGATCAGTGCAGGGAGAATGGCTGCCATATGGCAAGCCAAGCTTAAGGTCTCTCAACGACCTTAGCACACCTTCAGTTCATAAGGTTGGAGAATGAACTCAAAGAAGAAAGGTTGGTTATTCCAAGCATACAAACAGATCCTAGGATCGTGCATGTTCATAGGGTGAGCAACGATCAATGAATTTCATATGCAAATATGTGGTCACCCTTTGCCATTGATGCCAAAGGGGGAGAGATGAAGACAAAAAGGGGAGCATGCTCAGAGAGGGAGCATGAGTTGTTGTCATCAATGACAAAGGGGGAGATTGTTGATTGAATTGTCATTGATGCCAACATGGGACTTCCAATGGCCCCACGGGTAGTCATAGATGCCACCAAGTCCCTCTTGCAATGCACAGGAATGGATGATCCCAGTATTCTTACATCCAGTGCCTTGGAGCTCATACAAAGATGGGTTATGCCTTGAAGCACCTTATATCCAGTTGACAAGGTCCTTGTACACACAAGGTTGGATCTTGGAGCCACCACCTTGTTGGTGATGCTGAAGACCCTGCTGACGATGATGAAGACCTTGGCTATGGTGTTGAATCCCTTGTGGATGTTGGAGAAGCCCTGGATGGGTTAAAGAAACATTAATGACCCATTCTGTGGTCATTTATGTTTTTGTTGGCGTCATGGAACCCTTGTATATAATCCTTGCTACCATTATGATGATGATGACCTTGATGCCCTTGGTGAAATTCTTGTATGGTTTTTGACATATTGTGGAACTCGTGAACATGCCCTCGGTATGATGAAGAATCCTCTTGCATAGTGAAGAAGTCATTGGACCCACACTTGGTGAATTAATGATCCTTAAACCCTTGAAGGAGATGATGTGTGGGTTGATGGGGTTGTGGAACCCTTGGAGATGGTCCTAGGGGATGACAAAGACTTGGTACCCACTTATATGGTGGTGTGATGGCACTTGGACACTTGCTTGCATGTTATGTGTTGATATGGCTATGATGATGCACTATGGCACACATGCCTTAGTCTTGAGGTCATGTGCATACCCTTGACTAAGGGTCCTTGGTGCCTTGATGTACCCTTGGATGATGATGTGGAGGACACCCCACTCTTGAGTACTTGAGGTTGACTTTTGAAGAAGTCTTGGGCTAATTACAACCAACCCTAAGATTTGATGACCATTGAGGTTGACCATTAAAGACTTGTGCAACAAAAACACAAATAAAAATACTTTGCTTACCTTAAAGTCAGCCCTTAATTTAAGGATATGGACGATTATATAAACACAAGGTTGATAACACTTAAAGATATATCCAACGAAGATGATGTAGTGAGCTCGTTGTTGAGGTGGGGTTAGTGAACTGAGGTAAAACTCGTAGACTGAGTAACAGTTGACTGAGGTAGTGGACCGAGGAAAAAATCGGGTGGCTTACACAGTTTCAAAGTTTGATGGAGGAGACAGTCTTGATTTTTATGGAAGATGTTTTTTTGTTTTTGAACCTCTTTTATGCTGCTTGTGACAGTCCAGTCTTTACTTGTCTTGGGGTGGTACCTTTTGGTTCCCCTTTGCTATGTGACAATCCATCTTGGACTTGGTCAAGGGCTCTTCAACACATATACACAACCCATGTATTGAAGCCAAGTTTGATATTCACAACAGTTTGTTTTTGGACTTGCTTGAGACCGAATTTTAACATATTCTTAGGGACTAACCAGCATACAAACAACCCGAAATTTGATGCATCTCTGTGACAGACCTAGCACTGAAAAGTCTCGAATTTTAACCTTCTTATAGTCCCCTTTTATATGCTTGACAGACTGAGTTCATATGGATACAAACAGTCCCAAGTTTAACTTTGTTTTGGGGTCATCCGCAACTCACACAAAACAGTCACACAATGCGAGGTTGTGGTGATTTGGATGATGGTTACTGTTTCCTTCTTTTGATAATAGATCTGTGCCTTTTCACAGTGTTTTGTTCAAGATTGAACAATCTGAATGTCAGGTCATTTACAACAGAGTCCAAATTTTTCCTCAAAGTCTTCTACAATATACACAGTCACTTACTCAATTTCGTGTTTGAAGTCTGGATAATGAGGGGATTGTACCAGCATCACTTGGTCTGCAATAATACAATGTACAATGACACAATAGACAAGTTGATCACGTGATAATGTGATAAGGCAGGTGACTTTGGTATGAACAACAGACTCTAAATGAGTGACTTATCTTTGAGGACATTCTGACATAAACACGATGATGTTATAATGATGCATCCCTGTACACTATGATAGGATAATGCATACTCCTCCATGATAATGATGTATACATGATGCACACTATGATGATGTTGTTGACGCATACATGTTGATCCTGTTGATGATGAGGTATCCTTGTTGACACTACACTGATGATGATGATGATGCATACTTGATGCATAGTTGCTAATACTCTTGATGATGAGTGGCTACAATGGTGATAAAGACATGAGCATACCAAATTCCTTGATGACTGGGCATGAGAACTATGAGTAGACTCTTGACAACAAGTATCGATGAGCATAGGACAAGTTCAGTGTTGATGAGCAGATTGACAAGCAAAGGTTGATTGAGCATCAGAGGTATATGATTGCAGCAGATTGATGACAATCAGAGATTGACATCAAGCTTGCAAGTTGAGCCTTGCACTTGAGAATTGGACTCCTCAACCCTTTCTTAGTTGAAGCTAAGAAAACCAGGCTAGATCCTGTTACAAGAGTTGATGCTATTTTCATCAGTTGGTGTTGATTGTAATCGCGAATATTGAAGTTTTCTATTGCAAATAAATAAAGCTTGCATTACCTATATTGTTGTGTCCCTCGTTGATGTGTTTGGTGTGCTTATGATTTCACTGATAAATATGATAATGTGATTAGCAACATAATGCTTGATGTACTCTGATTGATTAATAGAAGTAAAAAAGATTTAAATTGCTCACACACTAATTCACCCCCCCCCCTTTTCAGTGTGGCCATTGTGTTCAACATGAATGTACAACACTCCACACTATCATATTAACTTTAAGAGTTATCTTTCTAAAAAAATAACATTTTGATAAAGCACTTCACCTTTTCTATCGTATCACCTTGCCTATCTTCTAATTTGAACCTAAGTCATCGGGTTCGACGAATTTTCACCTTGAAAATAAAAAGTCGACAGTTTTTTGTGCTTGTCGAATTAATTCGGTTAAATTCACTGATTTGAATCGCGAATTTGAATTTTTGGGATTTGCAAATTCTTAGACGAATTAATTCGCCTGAAAATCAGGTCGATTTTAGTAAAAACACAACAAAAAATTTGTTTGAAATTGGTTTTTCAGCTTTCGTGGCCCGCAGGTAATCCATAAACCCTAGTCTCCCTACACATGCCGACTATCGAGACAAAATCATGTGTACATACCAACTCCCGCGAATATAATGACGGCAACGATTCAATGTGAAATCGTAAGATCAATTAGGTTCACTCAAATACTTTTGATTGTGTAACACTAAAAAAATAAGAAATTCCTCCACGCCATTGTCTGACCTACTTTTGCGTGATTCAATCACATACAATGATTTGAAGCCCATTGCAAAAGGTAGAAGCTCTACTTGTATGTCTTATGTCGACTTTAGTTGACAGGAGATCATGGTCATTCCGTTACCTGTGGCCATGAGTAACAGTCAGTAGAGGGTCGAGCCTTAGTGGGCAATTATTTATCGACCTTATGTAGCATATATCTTAAGCTAGATTATATATTTAATATTTTATAATACATGAATTGGAATATAAATTTGTAAAGTTATGTTTATATTAATATAAAGTTGGATATTGTAAAATTATAATACATATTAAATATTTTTATTATTTTATAAAAGGTATATTACATGATTAAAAATAAAATTAAGGTAAAAGGTATATATATTGATATACAAGAATTCAATGACAATCTTTATCAAAAAGAAATTCGTTGACGATTTTTTCCCGAATTTCATTCATGTCGAATTCGGTACACGAACTCGAATCAAATCAAAATCAGGTGACTTGGATTTGAACTTCACATTCAGTGTTCACATAGTTAGATTCTAATAATTAGTGTTGCCCAAGGTAAGAGAAAAACATTCTTGTATTGTACTCCATAAGCGTAAAAGTAAATATACCCTTGCTTGAAAGATAAGGAAATTAAACAAACTTTATCTATCTCATGGTGCCGATGAGAAATAAATTAAATTGCCCACAAAGGATTTGATATGCAAGCCAAGAAAAGTATTTGATTCTTTTCACTGGACATTGTCTTACATTTTTTCAACAATTTCTACAATGTCCACAGCCTAAATGACAGAATTGCTCTATAAAAATTACCAGATTTTATCGATAATTATGTAAAATGTTGCACTGCTTTTTCTAATACTTGTTAGAGTATTAATAAATATTATTTTTCCATGACATTGGCCTAAAATACGTACACTCTAATTTGATATATACCTATATTGAACTGTTCCTTGAACTCTTTCCTGCAGAAATCACCCCATTTATCTGGCACTGCTCCTCTGGCTGTCCGTTACAAAAGAAAAACAATAACTCAAACATATTCCTGAACTCCAGGAAAAGATCTTTCTCGTTAAACTAAATGCAAGACAATCGAACTTCATCCAACAAGCACATTTTTTTGAACTCTACAGAATACATTTGAAAAACTATATGTACTCCACTCAGCATGTTGCTCTTATCCAAGGGACAACCGGGCTTCATCCAACAAGAATTTTTTTTGAACTTAACGGAATACATTTGAAAAACTATATGTACTCCATGCAGAATGTTGCTCTTATTCAAGCGACGTGAATATTATTTTGAATGTTAAACCAGAGTGTCTTATCAGAATAGGAGACAATGGAAGTTAAAATTCAAGTTCTGTTTTTAAGCTTTTTGTCATTCCTCTTCTTCTTCCTATTTTCTCTTATCTCTGTCGAATATTCTCGCTTTATCAATAAATTCCTTAATGCGGTATTGGCTGCTTCGGCTGCTGCCGTAGCTGCTTCTGTGTCAATCTGATCTCCTTGAAGAGTTTTGAGTAGTTTATCACCCCCTGGCACAGCGGCACCTTCTAATACTGTTGACTTAAGTAGCTCGTCAGATCCAACATGAGCAAGGCCAATGACTCTGACACAGGTGATAGCAGAAGCAGCTACTGCTGATCCCTTGGCCTCTGACTCCGGTGTATTCATACTATCTGGCCGTACCACCTCAGCAGCTCCAGTAATCAACCATAAATGGCAGGAAGAATTGTCAAATGCTAGACTTGTTGGCATGAAGTTTTCTGGCAAACCAATTTTCTGCACAAGTGATAATAAGAAAGAGAAGTGAGGTAAGTTAAGCTCCATCTATGATTCAGACATAAGTTACCTGTGTAGCCAAGAATTTCATTAAGAATCAGTTACCCATGTACAGTCGAGAGTAGGCATGATAATGAAAAGAGTGTGCATGTGACGATCCTAATACATTTAATGCATGACCATCAATTGGCCAAATCCACAGATAAACCAAACCCAAAATTTCAGAGAAGCACACAAATTTAGCATAAATTGTTTAACAATGTTTCAGAATTGCTAATGTATTGAATACCTAAAGTTTAGCTACTGAAGTAATATTCTGCAGTGTACAATGAAATTAAAAATTAACAATTAGAAACTTAATGCATCATGAACCTAATGCACTTTCTTGATGTGGCATTCCTTCATCATACCACGCAGCCCAATGTACGAATGGCTGATACCAAACATCTTCTCATGCATTCATATGTCCCTTTTCCCACTTCCATATTGATGATTGGCAAAAAATATGGACCTTACAAAACCTACCTCGAGTAGCGCCAGTTTCCTCAACTGAAGATTACAACCCAAAAGAAGCACACCATAGAACCTGCAGTTCAAACAAACAATTGCCCTTTCAATTAGTCAAATCAAACTGCTGTAAACATCTGGTTTCTGAAATGCCTCAAAAAAAGAAACAGGAAATAGTGCATCTAAATGTATTATGGTGCCTGCCAGATTGTGACAGTAAATGTCTTTAAATGGTGATGTTAACCATTGTAATATCCATTCCAGCACTACCACGTCCTGATGGCATCCACCAAAGATCAGGTCACAGATTAAACAGATCAATTGTCATAAGCCCAGGAAGTGTGCTAAGCAGATGTGTTCGAGGATGATTCAGGAGAGAGGACTGAGAGGATTAACACACATACCAAGCAGACAATTGTGCCTAAAACGGAGTATGTTTCATTGCACATATTAATTATAACTTAGAATGATAAAGTTATAACTCAGTTTTCCACACCTGACCTACTCAATCAATTAAAAAGGTGTCATGCTCAAGTCATGCATCGTCAGTGTAGTGAATGGTCTTGCATCCTTAGGTAAAGCTATATCTGGCCTGCGTGCAAACATTCCAAAGGAAAGTTGAAACCCTCTCCAAAGATCACACCAACCATCAAGCCACAAGCATATCATGACTGTCTTTAATACCCCCTAGCTCAAGAGCACAGTAAAAAATTAAAATATATAGGTGCGTTGCCAATGTAAAGAGCCCACCATGAACATAGTTGGAAATTCACATTACCTCTCATATGGCAAGCTTGGGCATTGAAATGACACAATAAGGTCCATATGTACAAAACTATCTGGTCATACTGGGAAACATAAGCATACATATATGGGGAAGGGTATAAATAATGTGGGAGAACTGCAGGCTTTATTCCTCCTACTTAAAACTGCCATGGGCAGAGACACGCTTCAACTACAAGTCTTGAGAGATTCTCATAACCATAAACTGGCTGAAAAACCTCATTCAGACCCAAGATATCTCATTACAGACCCTAGCCGTTCAGCAGAAGACTATCTCAGATTCTTTTCAAAAAATCTATTTTTCTCATGTGTATAAAGAGTTGAACACCATTGCTGATACTCTCTCAAAGGACGGTCTACACTTACAAACTAACCAGGTTCCGCTAGAGGAACATGTTGATGGGCAGCTTCAGGTGGTCAGACAGACCACACTAGAGGACTCCTGAATTTTGCTGCTCATGTTCACGATGACTATATGTTTATGAAATGCATAATGCATAGAAGCTATAGTTTGTAAAGAAGTTTAACTTCTCAGTGATTGTTGTTGACCTTTTGATGATTTTCAGTATATGACAGAATGTTTTAGAAATATAGGAGATTCATCTTTTTTTAAATTGTGCCCATTGCACCTGATGAATTTATATTTCATTCTACCTGGAATAAAAAAAATCTGTGTTTTCGTTGGAACAAAAAAACTAAACCAAAGATTTGTAAGTGGCTTAACTTTGGCTTTTAAGTTTTTTCAGAACTTTGCCTCCTCAAATATAGATGGCGCCATATTGCCTGGCAAGTCACAGAGCAATGTGGCTCCAAACAAATATCAAGTGGATGCAGAATATGTGCTGTTGTCTATTTTCTAGGACTCCTACAAAGAAAGTGAGATATTACACTGGAAGAAGCTTTGTCTAGCAAGAAACCACAAGTCAATTGAAAGTTTTTGCTTCTATAAAGTGTGTTTTAACTTTTATATGACGTGCCTGGTGATATTCGTAAGGAGCCATTGTCTTCCCCCTTTGACTTTCTTCGCCCTCAAAGTAGTTGATATGATTGGCTCTTGTAAATAAATTAATAATAAATGGCTAAGTACTCAACACCATGTTTTCTCTAAGGAAGATTTTCTCTCAAACTTGTGCAAGTCTTCCCCCCCTAGATATTCTTCACCCTCAAAGTAGCTGATACGAATGGATCTTGTATATAATGAATAGCTAAAGTACTAAACACTATGTTTTCTCTAATAGTGAAGATTTTCTCTTGAACTTGTGTTAAAATTTTGGCCTTAAAAGCCTTAGTTC
Source organism: Pseudotsuga menziesii (assembly GCA_001517045.1). Taxonomy (NCBI): domain Eukaryota; kingdom Viridiplantae; phylum Streptophyta; class Pinopsida; order Pinales; family Pinaceae; genus Pseudotsuga; species Pseudotsuga menziesii. Next base: position 504,903 of record LPNX010394517.1, on the reverse strand, counting down.
CAAGTTTTATGCAAGTGGTATTGAGGTCCTATATTGTTTGACACAATGGCCACACTGAGAGGGGGGGTGAATCAGTGTGAGAGCAATTTAAACATTTTTACCTTCTTTTAATCAATCAGAGTACATCAAGCATTTTAATCACATAATCATATTCATCAGTCATTAGAGGAAATTTCAACTGAAGNTAATAAAATAATATTTATTAATTTTGGAGGAAGAAAAGAAAAAACTACTTTTTTGTTTGTATTTTTGACATATCTCCCTATGTTTTTACTCAAATTTTGATCGGAAGAGCTCGTTGGATGCGAAATTAAATTCTGCATCCAACGAGTACTCAATCAGCATACTTTTGATGGGCCCCGCTACCCCAAAAACAAGAAATACCTGAAAAACGCAATAATGATGTCATCATCACGTTTTTTCAGGGATTTTCTTGTTTTTGGGGTAGAGGGGTCCGTCAAAAATATGCCGAGTGGGTACTCGTTGGATACGAAATTTAATTCTGCATCCAACGAGCTCTCTCGATCGAAATTTGAGTAAAAACACAAGGAGATATGTCGAAAATAGGAACAAAAAAAATAGTTTTTTTTATGATACCTATCCCCAAATTTATATTAAAAAATTGTTTAAGAGAGGCTCCCTTTTTTAATTTTAAAGCATTTTGATTGGCTAATACATGATGACAAAGAATTTGTGTTATTTTTGGAAGGCCCATTTTAAATTGAAATTTCCTCTAATGTAAATCAATCATGAGTTATAAGCACAATCATCACATCAATAGATACACAAACATTTATGTAATTTTGATCTTTATTTATGGTAATGGAAGACTACAATCTTCTCGATTACAATCAACACCAACTGATGAAAAGAGCACCAACTCTCATAACAGGACCCATCATGTTTTTCTTTGCTCCAACTAAGAAAGGGTTGAGGAGTTCAATCCTCAAGTGCAAGATTCCACTTGCAAGCTTGATGCCAATATCTAATTGTCATCAATCTGCTGCTCAACCACTTTTGCTCGTCAACCTTTGCTCATCATTATGCTGGTCAATCTGCTCACCACTCTTTGCAATCTACTCATCAATATTGCTGCAACACTGCCAAGTCATTTAGGTTTGCTCAATACAATGTTGCTGCCATCAACTTGTCATGTCTTCTTCACTTTGTCACAGGTCATGTCTTCGTTGAGATCATCAAGGAGTATGCATCATCAACAAGGTCTGATCATGTCTATACAATCATCTTCTAGGGAAGCCATGCATCACCATCATTGTGTTCATCATAGGGTATAGGAGTGCATCATCATAGCATGCATAATCATCATTGAGTGCACATCACAACATGCATCATGTATCAAGGTATGCAACATCAAGCATCATCATCATAGTGTATTTACTTCACATATTACTGTACTTACCATTGTACATCATTGTTCATAGCATATCTTAGTCAATGTCTGTGTGTGTTTGTTGGTGGAAGAAGGGCATTAATGAGACATCACTCAAACACTGTCACTGTCATCAAAGGTCTCTCAAACTGATCATATCATCAAGGTCTGGAACATCATCATCCTCATAAGAGTGTTCATCATGGAGCATAAGAGAGCATGCATCAGCATATGAACACATCACTCAATGCATGTCTGCCCAAACAAAACAATCTCAGACTGTGAAAGACCTCACCACATCCAAAGCGTTGTCTGTACTCCAACAATCTTGGGCTTTGTGCCCAAAGCCACTGCAACCATAACATCTCATTGTACGACAATATGCAGCAATGTGACCAATATGGTTGCATGTCCAGCATCTATCTGAGTTGTTGGAACTTCCAACACTTTTTTGATCAACTTCATGTCTCCATGCTTGAGAGTGTCCCTGACTGTAAGCCTTTGTCTTCTGATCTTCAAATCTTCCTGCATTGGTCTTCTACCTATTCATTAGTTCTTCTTGCTGATGTGTATGAAGGACTCCTCCTCGGTTGACTTCTTTGACTTGCACATTCTTGGGCTTTGTGACCAAACCCACTGCATATGTAGCATCTCAATGTGTGACAGGTGGAAGCAATATGTCGAGCATCTAGCTTTGTCATTAGGGCTTCCAGCCCTTCTTCTTTCATAGAGTCTACAATCCATAGCCTTATGACCAAAGTTAGAACAAGAATAACAATAACCATTAAATCCACTTTCATACCTGGGTCTTAGAGTTGTTTCTTTTCTAAGCTTTCTTTGAGGAATAGACCTAACTCCTTGTTGCATTTTTTAACTTCCAAAGTACTTGTTGTCATGTGCAGGTGCATGGGGAGCAACTTTGGATGTTGATGGACTTGCTTCTAGAGACTTGGGAGACCAAGTGCTATCTTCAGATTTTTTTTTCTCCTTCTTGTAACCAAGACCAGTCTTGTCACATGGAGATCTTTGACAATCCAAGATCTTATCTAGGACAACTGAACTATCCTTGAACTTGACAAAAGCATCATTCTTTTCACCTTTCTTTCTGAGACCAACTACCTCCATTTCCAACTTCTGGACTATCTGCTCCTTTTCTTCCAGCTCATTCTTCAAGATTTCCTCTATCCTCTTGGCTTCCTCCAGCCAAGTCTTCAAATCATGATTGACCTCTCTAGTTTCTTCAAGCTCTTCTGAGTCTTCACCAGGCTCTTCTTGTTCTTTCTTTTGATTGATCAATTCAGACTTTAGTCGTTCAACTTCAGCATCCTTGTCTTTCAACTGATCTCACAACTCTTTATCCTTGTGTTTGAGCTTCACAAGCAACACTTTCATTGTCATGGTTTTTTGCTGATATTCATTCAAAGAGTCCAAAATTTTCTTTCTGAATTTTGTGAATTCACTATGGTTCAAGTTTACTGTGTTCAAGACCCAATTTCCTCTGAGATCAATATTTATAATGGTGAGATGTAACTCACGTGCACTTTTTGATAGCCCTTCATCATCTTCTGCAAGAACCTTCTCAATTTCATCAAACAAGCTATCATTACAATCAAAAGAATCCATACCTTTACTGGAATCCACTTCTTGCTTCTTCTTCTCGATTGACCTCTTTCAAGAGCTTGCCTTCTGATTCTTTATCTGTCTTTTCGGTATCCAGTCTTGCCTTTTGATACTCGCTTTCCAACTTGAACCATAGGTCTTTCGTTGAAGTGTACTCCCCTACACTTTCCTTCATTGAGCTGGGAAGTCCATCCATGAGGAACTTCAAGGCTGTAGTATTGTCCTTCTTTGCTTCCTTCTATGCAGCTGATTTGCTCTTCTTATTTGATGGAGCAGATGGATTGATCGCAATCTCCCAAACGCCAAACTTCTTCATTTGTGCCTTCATTTTGCTTCTCCAATCGAAATAGTCTGTAACATCAAGCGCAAACACATCATTGCTTGATGTCTCTGTTTTTTCTTCCATTGTGTCTCCACAGATCTCTTTCAAGCTTGCAGGACTTGTGATGAAGGCCCGCTCTGATACCAATTGTTTGACACAATGGCCACACTGAGAGGGAAGGTGAATCAGCGTGAAAGCAATTTAAACCCTTTTAACTTTTTTTAATCAATTAGAGTATATCAAGCATTAATCACATAATCATATTCATCAGTTAAATCAATCATGAGTCATAAACACAATCATCACATCAAGAGAGACGCAAGCATTTATGTAATTTTGATCTTTATTTATGGTAATGGAAGACTACAATCTTTTCGATTATAATCAGCACCAACTCTCATAACAGGACCCAGCCTAGTTTTCTTAGCTCCAACTAAGAAACGGTTGAGGAGTCCAATCCTCAAGTGCAAGATTCCACTTGCAAGCTTGATGCCAATCTCTGATTGCCATCAATTTGTTGCTCAACCACTTCTGCTCATCATTCTACTGGTCAATCTGCTCATCAATATTGCTGCAACACTACCAAGTCATCTAGATCTGCTCAATACACTGTTGTTGCCATCAACTTGCCGTGTCTTCTTCACTTTGTCATTGGTCATGTCTTGGCTGAGATCATCAAATCAAAGAGTATGCATCATTAACAAGGTCTATCAAACATCAAGGTTTGACCATGTCTATAAAATCATCTTCTAGGGAAGCCATGCATCACCATTATTGTGTTCATCATAGGGTTTAGAAGTGCATCATCATAGCATGCATAATCATCATTGAGTGTACGTCACAGCATGCATCGTGTATCAAGGTATGGAACATCAAGCATTATCATCATAGTGTATTTACTTCATATATCACTGTGTCACATATTACTGTACTTACCATTGTACATCACTGTTCATAGCATATCATAGTCAATGTCTGTGTGTGTTTATTGGTGGAAGAGGGGCATTAATGAGACATCACTCAAACACTGTCACTATCATCAAAAGGTCTCTCAAACTGAACATATCATCAAGGTCTGGAACATCATCATAGTGTGCATTGTATATGCATCATCCTCATAAGGGTGTTCATCATGGAGCATAGGAGAGCATCATCATATGAACACATCACTTAGTGCATGTCTGCCCAAACAAAACAATCTCAGACTATGAAAGACCTCACCACATCCAAAGCTTTGTCTGTACTAGGCTTGGTTTAATCATCACCTTCATAACTGTGTGTGTATGACAACCTCTTACTTGAGCTGTGTATTCTTTTGTAGAAGACCAGAACTAAACAAGTCCAACTTCAAACCAGGATTCTTTGTGTAAAACTCAGGTGCTGCTGCTTAGTCTTAGATCACCGAGCTAGTCCAAGATGGGACTGTGTAGGGTAACCTCCAACCAAATTCGAAACCAGACTGTGTATATGATGTTTGTCAAAAAAGCCATGTCGACTTCGGATCTCTACTGTTGTAAATTAGGACTGTGTATAAAGAAGGTCAGATTGTTTAAACTGCAGCAAACTCCAAGGAAATCACTACCATCAAAGCTCAGACTGTTCGAGGAAGACTCCACCTTTAAAGTTGTTCAGGAAGAAGTCGGACTCTGTGGAAGAACTCAGATTGTTTACGATCAAAACCAAGTTGCTGCCAGTATACTCCACCACTTATTCAAGCATCAAAGGTTTGGATTGTAAGAGGGCAACAGTACCATCATCCAACCTTGGACTGTTTAGTCACTGTCAAAACTCAGACTAAGGGGATGGTCAAGCAAGTGTTGGTTGTTGCTACAATGAACCTAACCTCATCGAGAACTATGTAGATGGTGGAAAAGCCTCCACCCATCTCGGATTTGCTGCTGCAAATGCTAACCAAAAAAAATCCTTTCTCTGTAAATTTGGGACTGCTGCTACCTCCAAATTTTCATAGTCAGCCTCATTCCATGAGTTTCTTACTCTTCCTCTTTGTTAGTTTGTTTGAAGTGTGAAGGGGACTTGTTTTTATACTCATCCACCTCCTCAAATTAGGGCCGACTTGTCTTCAAAGTATATATTTTTTATTAATTTTGACTTGTCCACATATGAGGCCGACTTGAAGGATAAGGGTATAAAATGTATTTGTTATTTTATTATTTTATTTCAATCACCTCATCCTTTGTCTTTTTTTTGTTACCCTTTTGTCACACATCCTTACCATTTCAATGGTCTTAGGGTTTGTTGTAACAAGTTCCCAAAAGCAAGGGTGTCCTCACTATCAAGCCATTAGGACTTCCAAGGGCATGCCACCATCAAGGTGCCATGATTCCACAAGCAAGAGTATGACCATGGGCTCCATGTCATCAACGCTTCCTCCAAGGTTATCATTGTCTTCAAGGTGGGCTTCTTCAACAAGGTTTTCATCATCTTCAAGGGTTTCAATACCCCATAAAACACGCATGGCCGGACTTTATTTTGAATTTTAATTTTAATGAGGCCGACTTTACAGGTCAAGGCAAGATTTTAAAATAGTATTTATCATCCAAAGGGCTTGTTGTCTGAGGGTTGTTGCTCCACACCAACCATTAAAACACCAGAGGCTTTAGCTTCACACCATGACACCAAATGTATGGGTCTCAAGAAACAAACTTATCAAGTCTTTATGGTACAAGCAATAGGATACTTCAAGCCATGTGTATGGGTCATATATCTACACAATAAGTGTTTTTCATGTTGTTAAATAGTTCCAAGTGATACGTGTGATCAAGAAACAAGGGCACCGTGTGCAAGCACTAGGACCATCTTCAAGGGTTCTAAGAACCCTACAAGCCACAAGGGCTTCATCAAGAACCCCAATCAACATAAGACCATCCCAATCAACACGTCATCTTCAACGTTCCTTCAAGACCATTAAACTACCAAGTGTGTGGGTCCAAAGGCTTTTGCAAAGTCTTCTTTTACCATGGACAAGTCTTCATGGGCTTCTTCATCATACCATGGGCATGTTCATGGGTTCCATAACATACCAAGTCATCACAAAAGGGCCCTATCATGCATTCCTTCAAGTGATAGGGGTACAAGGACATTGTTATCAAGGCAAGAGGGCTTCATGGACTTCTTAAGCCACTTCAACCACACAAGAGGACCTCCAGGGGTCAAGATCCATCATGTTACCTCTTGTGGGGTTGTCAGGCCTTCTCCTAGGGTACTATGACCCTATCAAGGCATGAATAACCACAGAATGGGTCATTAATGCTCCCCCAACCTATCTAGGGCGTCTCCATTATCTAAAAGGGCTTCAAAACTATCCCCAGGGTCTTCAGTATCATCAGCAATGTAATATCCCAAATCCCGATATTTTCTATTTCTATGCAAATTTACTGAAACAGCCGGGCATGCAAACTGCCATGCAAAAATTCCCTATTTTATAGCTAAAATTAGGGTTAGGGTTTGTAGAATAGAATGTAACACTTACCACTAATAAGCTAGCTAGAATGCTCCTGAGAGAATATGCATGCATCAAGAGCTGAATTGGAGATGAACTGGTACCTTCTACCTCCAGTGATACCCTAGCAGCACGAACCCAAAATCAACTAAGGGTGACGTTTTCAGTGAAGGAGGTGTCCGATGAAGCTGAGAGTTTGCAGGATTGATAGTCTTCCCGTGCCGGAGAAAATCCCTGACACATGCGAAAGTTCTGAGGTCTCTAGGCAGGCTAGCGAATTGATCTAGAGGTTTAGCTGCTCACGCCCCCCCTGATCCCGAAATTGTTGATAACTACTCAGGATGAGCAAGACCGGATCTGATAATCACCGGGTATTGGAGTATGATACCGATGATGAGAATGGTGCCTAGGTTTCGAGGGTAAATTGAGATCTGAAGACCCAGCGAATGATTTGGGCTTTCCAACTGAAAAACCCCTTACGGCTGCACACGTGCCCCTGCAAACAATCTCTGATGGATACTGGATAACTGTGAATAAATTGAAGAGCGGATGGTGAACATGGATGGCTTACCTTGGATGAGACTAGGGCAGATATCTCACTGTCAAAACCCCGTTAGTTGAAGACCCCGTCTCCAACCCCAACTGTTGTGGCCACACAATGTGCTGCTACTCAAGAGCTCCAAAATCAATAATCATCAAAAGTAAAGTCTCCATTCACTTTATCTTCCTTTTATAACTTTCAACTACGAAAACCCTAACTTTTGACCTAATTAGGTCACTTTAATTTCTAATTTGCAGTTGACTTGCATGCATGCGCATGGAGACTTAAATGGGTGCATGAATCATTAAATAATGCTTAGATGTCATGCTTGTCGATGGCCTTTGGCCTCGGTGGCCCTCTTTGACCTAATGGTAATATCATATTGATGCCCTAGATTTTCTGTAGATGGCATCAGTCTTCAGCTGATTCCCTAACTGTCAGTAACTGCTCGAACCCACAGGAATCACATAGGTTAGCGGTTTTGGTCCTCAATGCCTAATCAGATGAGGACATTACAAGCAGGGTCTTCGGCATCGTCAACAAGGTGGTGGCTCCCAGATCCAACCTTGTGGGTACAGGGGCCTTGTCAACTGGGTACAAGGTGCTTCAAAGCACAAAACAACTCTGTGTGGGCTCTGGATGTAAGGGTACTAGGATCATCCATACCTGTGCACTGAAAGAGGGACTTGGTGGCGCCAATGACACCCTGTGGGGCCATTGTAAGTCCATGTTGGCATCAATGACAATTTCATCAACAATCTCCCCCTTTGTCATTCATGACAACAACTCATGCTCCCCCTGTGAGCATGCTCCCATTTTTTCTTCATCTCTCCCCCTTTGGCATCAATGGCAAAGGGTGACCACATATCTGCATCTGAAGGTATTGATCACTGATCACTGCTCCCCCTGTCAATATGCCACGATCCTAAGACATGTCTATATGCCTGGAGTAGCCATCCTTTCTTATTTGAGTCCATCCTCCAGCCTCATGAACTCAAGGTGCGCTAAGGTCTTTGAGATACCTTACACTTGGCTTTCCATATGGCAGCCATCCTCCCTGCTCTAATCAACCTCTCCTATTTGTAACTGCTTGGTCTTCTTCATCCAAACTTGCTTCTTGGCATTTGTCCTTTCAGCATTTGTTCCTTCATTTGTATTGACCTTCCTTGATGAGCTATATGAGAAACTTCTGATGGATTCTTTCTGTGTACTCCAACAATCTTGAGCTTTGTGCCCAAAGCCACTGCAACTATAACACCTCATCGTACGACAATATGCAGCAATGTGACCAACATGATTGCATGTCCAGCACCTGACTAAGTTGTTGGAACTTCCAACACTTCTTTGATCCACTTCATTTCTCCATGCCTGAGAGTGTCCCTGACTGTAGGCCTTTGTCTTTTGCTATTCAAATCTTCCTGCATTGGTCTTCTTCCAAGGTTCACTAGTTCTTCTTGCTGATGTGTATGAAGGACTCCTCCTTGGTTGACTTCTTTGACTTGCACATTCTTGGGCTGGATGACCAAACTCACTGTAGGTGTAGAATCTCAATGTGTGACAGATGGCAGCAATATGTCCAGCTTGGTTGCACGTCCAGCATCTAACTTTGTTATTTGGGCTTCCATCACTTTTTCTTTTGTAGAGTCTACAATCCATAGCCTTATGACCAAAGTTAGAACAAAAATAACAATAACCATTAAATCCACTTTCATACCTGGGACTTTGGTTCCATCTTGGAGTTGTTTCTTTTCTGAACTTGCTTTGAGGAATAGACCTAACTCCTTGTTGCATTCCAAAGTTCTTGTTGGCATGTGCAGGTGCATGGGGAGCATCCTTGGACGTTGATGGACTTGCATTTGGAGTCTTAGGAGACCTAGTGTCATCTTCAGCTTTTCTTTCTCCTTCTTGTATCCAAGACCAATCTTGTCACATGGAGATCTTTGGCAATCCAAGATCTTATCTAGAGCAACTGAGCTATCCTTGAACTTGACAAATGCATCATTCTTTTCACCTTTCTTCCTGAGACCCACTACCTCCATCTCTAGCTTCTGGATTGTCTGCTCCTTTTCTTCCAGTTGATTCTTCAAGATTTCTTCTATCCTTTTGGCTTCCTCCAGTTGAGTCTTCAAATCACGATTGACCTCCCTAGTTTCTTCAAGCTCTTCTGAGTCTTCACCGGGATCTTCATGTTCTTCCTTTTGACTGATCAATTCAGTCTTTAGTCTTTCAACTTCAGCATCTTTGTCTTTCATCTGATCCCGCAACTCTTTGTCCTTGTGTTTGAGCTTCACAAGCAACACTTACATTGTCATGGTCTTTTGTTGATATTCATTTAAAGAATCCAAGATTTTTCTTTTTGAACCTTGTGAATTCACCATGGTACAGAATTACTGTGTTCATGACCCAATTTGCTCTGAGATCAATATTTAACAAGGTGAGATGTATCCCCTATGCAAGCTTTGATGACCCTTCATCATCTTCTGCAAGAACCTTCTCAATTTCATTACACAAGCTATCATTACAATCAAAAGAGTCCATCCCTTTATTGGAGTCCTCTTCTTGCTTTTCTTCTTCTTCATTGACTTCTTCTCGGGGCTTGTCTTCTGATTCTTGATATGTCTTTTTTGTGTCTGGTCTTTCCTTCTGTTACTCGCTTTCCAACTTGAACCATAGGTCTTTGGCTGAAGTGCACAGCCCTACCCTCTCCTTCACTGAGCTGGGAAGTCCATCCATGAGGAACTTCAAGGTTGTAGCATTGTCTTTATTTGCTTCCTTCTGTGTAGCTGCCTTGCCCTTCTTAATTGATGGGGCATGTGGATTGATCACAATCTCCCAAAACCCAAACTTCTTCAGATATGCCTTCATCTTGGTCCTCCAATCGAAATAGTCTGTAACATCAAGTACAAACACATCATTGCTTGATGACTCTGCTTTTACTTCCATTGTGTCTCCATGGATCTCCTTCAAGCTTGCAAGGCTTGTGACGAAGACGTTCTCTGATACCAATTGTTGGACACAATTGCCACATTTAGAGGGGGAGTGAATTAGTGTGTGAGCAATTTAAACCTTTTTACCTTCAATTAATCAATCAAAGTATATCAAGCATCATATTATCAATTACATCATCAGCTATATCAATCATGAGTCATAAGCACAATCGTCACATTAAAGAGACACGGGAATATTTGTAATTTTGACATTTATTTATGATAATGGAAGACTACAATCAGAACCAACTGATGAAAAGAGCACCAACTCTTGTCACAGGACCTGGCCAGGTTTTCTTAGCTCCAACTAAGAAAGGGTTGAGGAGTCCAATCCTCAAGTGCAAAACTTAGCTTGCATCAATCTTTGCTCATGTACCTCTGCGCATCGATCTCTACTGGTCAAACTGCTCATCTCTCTTTTCTCATCAATACTGTTGCAACAATCTCTGCTCATCAACCACGTCAAGTCTGCTCATCTATACTGCTGCTCAATCTCTGCTCATCACTGCTGCTCAATCTTCTTTGCTCATCAACTTTGCTCATCACCTCTGGTCAATCTTCTCTGCTCATCATTCTTCACTACTGCAACACTGGTCAATGTCTTGGTTGTGATCTTCAAGGAGTAGTCATGCATCAACATCATATGTTTATGTCACTATACACACTTCACCACTGTATACATACAACTGTAAGTATATTGTTCATCACTGCATTCATCATCATATACTGTTCATCAAAGAGTCTGTATACATTGTTCATCACTGTAAATGTACTATTGAATACATCACTGTACATAGGAGAGCATCCTCATACAATAGCATGTATCTTCATCATACATGAGCACATATCTTTGTCATACAGTAGCATGCATCTTCATCATATCATGCATGTTCATCATCAATACATTCATTAACATACCATCATCACATAGTACATCATCAAGGAGAATGCTTCATCAACACAGTTTGTCAAACATTAAGGTCTGATAAGTCTATACAACCATCTTCTAGGGCAGCTATGCATCACCATCATTGTGTTTATCATAGGGTATAAGAGTGCATCATCATCATAAGGGTATAAGAATGCATCACAACTTCTTTAAATCACAATATATTTACTTACAAAGTTTTTGCTAACCTGGTGAATAGCACCAGCGAACAACAAGATTTAACGAGTCGTAACAGCCTTCCTTTAAGCCTGGAAATAATGGTAGAAGGTCACTGGTAGTGTGCAGGACATGTGTATGAGCCCAAAACTGGTGTAACGGCCTTCAAGAAGAACACTCTGCCCATAGATGAGACCCACGGCCCTCTCAACAAATATGTCTCTCCATGAAGACCACAATCCTCTTCCAAGTTGTGAACAGCCTCTACAATGTAACTATGTTCTCTGTAGGTATTAAGTATAGATTGTATCCCCTTTTTGTTTGCTGTAGCAGTGCCCTTTGTGCCGACAAAGGTCATGAACACACTCAGGAAGTGTGCTGGTTAAAAACCCTAAGATGACTGCCAATGACATGACTGTTAGAGGGCAGCACTGAACCCCAACAGACTATGCAAACTTGGACTGTAAAGAAGGCAGCAGTGAACTTGTATACTCTCCAAAACGGGACTCTTTCAATGAGAAAAAAAAAACAAGACAAATCACAGATTGGATTGTCATAAACCAAAGAAAAACATATTCAAGACTGTGGTTTTTAGCTTGGTCTGCTCCCACCCGAAATTGCCTCAGTCCACCTTAGTCCACTGAAAAATCACAGAGCAACTTCCGAATTTTCACTTACAATAATGAAGTCGTTTAGCCCCTTTTATACACATTTTTTTTGAATTTTTTATGGAGCCAACCTTCAAAAAAAATAATTTTTATTTTTATTTTGAATTTTAATTTTAATGAGGCCAACTTTACAAGTGAAGGCAAGATTTTAAAATATTATTTATCATCCAAAGAACTTGTTGTTTGAGGGTTGTTGCTCCACACCAACCATTAAAACACCATAGGCTTCAACTTCACACCATGACACAAAGTGTATGGGTCTCAAGAACCAAACTTATCAAGTCTTTATGGTACAAGCAATGGGATACTTCAACCCATGTGTATGGGTCATATGTCTACACAATAAGTGTTTGTCATGTTGTTAAATAGTTCCAATTGTTGTGTGATCAAGACCCAACGGCACCGTGTGCAAGCATTAGGACCATATTCAAAGGTTCTAAGACCCCTACAAGCCACAAGGGCTTCATCAAGAACCCCAATCAACATAAGACCATCCCAATCAACACGTCATCTTCAACATTCCGTCAAGACCATTAAACCACCAAATGTGTGGATCCAAAGGCTTTTTCAAAGTCTTCTTTTACCATGGACAAGTCTTCATGGGCTTCTTCATCATACCATGGGCATGTTAATGGGTTCCATAACATACCAGGTCATCACAAAAGGGCCGCATCATGCATTCCTTCAAGTGATTGGGGTACAAGGATGTCGTGATCAAGGCAAGAGGGCTTCATGGACTTCTTCAACCACTTCAACCACTTCAACCACACAAGAGGACCTCCAGGGGTCAAGATCCATCATGCTACCTCCTGTGGGGTTGCCAAGCCTTCTCCTAGGGTTGAAAATTTGCATTGCATTGGTTGCTTGTCATCTTTTAGATAGTGCAAGACCTTAACCTATACACCTTAATAAAGATCCCATTAACTAAATTGTTAATAAACTTAGGAACTTCGTATTCCATAGGGACTACCCCCCTTGGCTATTGTTATCACCAACCTTATAGTTGCCTATTTGAGGTGGATCTAGGATGGATGGTAGAGGGACAAGCAACTAAAGAGGTGGAACCAAGACTGCCTAGACTCCCAAATGGATGGTTGTCACACCAATCGAGGCAGCCTTCACTTTATGTTATCTAAAGCCCAAGACAACAAAGGGGGAGACCTAGATCTACTCCTGACAGGAGAGATCCAACCTAGACACCAGATCAAATCAAATGGACTTGAGGTACGTAAGGTGTAAGGTAGTGGAAACCCTAGATCTATGGATGATGTCACGAGGTGAACCAAGGCTTTGGATCAGGGTTTAGGAAATATGAGGTTCGATCCAAGTTGGGACACAGGTAACCTATAAGGTAAATACTAGATCTGGGGTTGAGGTACTAGCAACAAGTGAGGATATTCCCTGCCTTGGGTAACGTGACCAATGCAGGGAGGTCAAGGACAGGATTGGGGCTATCTAGTACCGATGGATAGACTCTATGAAAGATATGACAGAGTCAAAGTACCCGAGTCACCAGGAAAAATAAGATTACAGGAAAAGGAGGCCAAAAGGGGGTAGCACTAGTGTTGGAGATCAGTGCCTGTCAAATCCAGGGCAATGGAGTCACTATTTGCCCAGTGTTGAGGAAAACTCACCTAGGAAATAGCCCGATCTACAAACCCAAAAAGGTATTTGGCCAGAAAAATCAGATCACAGGAAAAACCAGCAACAGGATGGCTAGCGCTAGGGTTTGGGAGGTCAGTTTCTCAGATCTAGGGCAACTAGGACACTTCCAGCTCAGCGTTGAAGGAGATTTGGTGAGATGATGACCCGATCTACAAACCCAAGTTGGTATTTTGCCGGGAAAAATAAGATCTCAAAAAAATCCAGAAAAATGGTGAGCGCTAGGGTTTGGGAGGACAGTTTCTCAGATCTAGGGAAAACCAGTCACTTTCAGATCAGCGTTGAGGGTGATATGGTGAGGGGAAGACCCGATCTACAAAACCCAACAGTGGTTTGTCCAAAGATCAAGCGGTCTATTTTTAGTGTTTTTTTTATTTTTTATTATTATGGAATTTTCAATAAAATGAAGAAAAGCAGATGTCAATGGATTGAGATCTAGAAAAGAGGGACTAACCTGTAGATCTTACCTGAAAAACCTCGCAGATGCCTTGATGATGATGATCCCTGCTATCCCAATCAATTTGAGAAGCTTTGAGCAAGTTCTATGTCCAAAGTTTTGCCCCAAGGAGTCAATGCGCCCTCTCTCCTGCACAACAAACGTCAACCATATCATATTTCTTACAACATGAGAAAAAAGCTAGATGCTATAGAAAAATAGCAAGAACAAATCATAGATCGCAATGACACTAATTAAAACCCCCTGATAAAAAAAACGAAGACAATCCAAGCGAGTTGAGGTCCCCCTACAAAAACGCCCAAGCTGAAGTCTCCCTCTTGTAGACAAGACAAAGATTCACAGAAAAATATAGATCTTGCAACAATTTCCAAATGCTAGGAAGCAAAAGACTTTCCAATCACTATCTAAGAACACCAGATGCAAAGGAGATCCAAGAAATATCCACAAGAAAAGTTTTTTTATTATCCAGATCCAAGAGCCAAAGACCCTTTACAAATGAGAAGCTCTCTTCTTTAAATAGGAACAAGAAAACCAAAATCCTAACCACTTTTCAAATGAGTGGCTAAAATTAAAAGATACAAATGTCTAATCAATGGTTGAGATGAGCTCAACATACAATATATGGATCAATATAACAATATAATATAAAAGTGGACTAGTCACCCAAAGAGAAGGGACCGCANCCATGGAGTGTTAACTAACTCCCTCTGGGTGTCCCCATGGCACAATAAAAATAATATATTTTTTAAACTGTGAAATTGTGCCTCCTTGAGGAAATCATGAGCCTCCAAAAGCTCCAGAAAATAATATAAAATGCCCAGAAAGATAGGTGTGGGAGCAATCAGATGCTGCAACTCCTGGAGAAGGTGCGAAGGACATCACTCTCATCATCATGACTCATCCCATGCCATTTCCT
This sequence comes from Pseudotsuga menziesii, assembly GCA_001517045.1. NCBI lineage: Eukaryota > Viridiplantae > Streptophyta > Pinopsida > Pinales > Pinaceae > Pseudotsuga > Pseudotsuga menziesii. Next base: position 489,775 of record LPNX010394517.1, on the reverse strand, counting down.
TGCCTCAGTAGCTCAAATCGAATTCTTCAGTAGCCATTTAATTATTTTTTAATTTGCCTCGGGAAACGTGAACCTGCCAAAATAGCCTCCTAGGGTGCCAGCGTTGTCCAACTGAGCCCACCAGGCTCTCTAGGAGGAGCGTACTATGGTACAATCAAGTGGTTGGACCCCTTATGCCCCATACAGCGCCCTAGGAGATCCAATAAGATGACTTCCAGCGAAGCAAAACTGCACCTTAAGAGTAAAATGGCCTTGTCCATCTTTGTAAGTGCCCGGAACTGAAAACAAGCCGTCTCACTGGACTTAGAAAGTCCAAATCCATCTAAGTTATATACTCATACCCTCTCAAGGTCTCTGCCTGATCATCAAATAGACAAAATAATAACCTGTAAATGACCAGATACCAATAATGTAACTCAGGCTGACATCCATCTGCTGCAAGTGTTAAAAGGCTAAAACATGCTCTACAAATCATTTAAATAACAATTAAAACAAATAGAAATCACTTCACTTGTGGTACATCTACCAAATACATATATAGGGTTTTATTTATTATAACTTAGACCAGACTTTCAAGACTATACTCACTTCATAGCTGTAGTCATTTTGCTAGTGAAGGGTGAAGACAAAAATTCAAAGGGTTAGGCTAAAGGATGACTGCCCACTCAACACTGCGACACTTCGGATATGGAAAGGGGATACTCACTATAGCCATATGTCGGACAAACAACAACATAGGGGATGGCAGTGCCTCACAAATGGGTGAACTACTTCAAAGTTGCTTACTCACCTTGACAAATGCTCACAATACAACTCAATACAAGGCCAGCAATCTTTAGATATAACTTTTTAAGAACCATTGCTTTTTTGGGCCTTTGATTTTCCATAGCCTTTGTCCACGTATTTTTGTACAGACTTTTATCATTTAGGCTTTATGCATTCATGTATGTTGAAAACACTACTTTTCATGAATGTTTAAGATATTTCATTGCAATATTTTCAGAGCCAATTTCATTAGGCTAGCCTTGTATTCATGTATCTTGAAAAACACTACTTTTCATGAATGGGCTTTTTATAAGATATTCATTTTATTTCCAAATACCTTGTATTGATGGCAGCGCTACTTGTTTCAGGTAAGCAAACACATCCTAGGCAACTCAGAGCCAAGACCCAAATAAATAGGGAGGCTTGTCCAACAAAGGCTCTAGCGGGGAAAGATCCTCCATGCCACAAGTAGTAAGTCGGGCTAAAACAAAACTGGAAGGTAATGGATGGGTGGAGACAATGAATGATGAAACCAACACTAGCAAGCCAAAGTATGGTGGGAATGACTACCTCTATTCACCCTAAGGAGGGTAAAACCAATGAGTATAGGTCAAGAACTTCAAACTCTGAGTAGGGACATCAATACATAATACAAATATATCCAAGTCCACATATTTATATGACCGCCAGATCATGATACTAAATGCTAACACGTCACAAAAATGAGTATAAGAGCAATGATAACCATAACGCAATATAATATAAGCTGAGTCATAAGCATGAAAATAATCCATCTGAACCAACATCTGTCCAATGAGAAAACACTGATGCAAATCTGGGCACTGCTAACTACAATGTACATGACTAAATGGCTACATCGGTCCTCAAATCTGAGTGTCCTAAGACTCAGTCCTAGCATGGGAAAGTACTATAGTCCATAAATAAAATAATGATACATCAAAATTGCTCATCTCAACATCTCATATGTACCAGATCTAGCTGAAAAATGTACTGAATCTGAAATATAGAATATGGTAGCCTGGCTACTATATATGTGATAACAGCTCTGTTAGGATCTTGCCTAAACGGAGGAGTTGCGAACTGTGGTGACAGTGGTCCCCAGCTCTCACTTGTCCCAAAGGACACAAATGGTAGGTTATTGACTTTCCTGTGTCATAAAGTGTGTATTATGCAGCAACACAACCACAGGGCTTTGAGGTATGTGAGAGAGACACACATGTTTGCAGGCTGAAAAAGGCCTTGTATGAACTGAAGCAAGCCCCTCGGGCTTGGTATTCCAGGATCAACACCTACTTGCTTTCGATTGGGTTTTAGAAGAGTGAAGCGGATCCCAACCTATACTACATTGTGGTTGGTGGTGTTCCACTTATTCTTATGTTGTATGTTGATGACTGATTCATTATTGGGGGAGAGCACCTAATTGATGCGTGCAAGAAGGATCTTGCTTCAGAGTTCAAGATGACAGACCTTGGACTGATGCATTATTATTTGGGGATGAAGGTTTGGCAGGAGGATGGACATGTTTTCCTGGGGCAAGGAAAATATGTTGTAGATGTTCTAAAGAGATTTCAGATGACAGATTGCAGACCTATGTCGACACCCATGATCACCAACTGGGCAAAGCTTCATGCTTCAGAGGGAGAGTTGGTGGACCCTACCTTATATCGTCAGTTGATTGGTTCGTTGATGTATTTGGTCAACACCGGGCCAGATATGAGTTTTGCAGTGAACACTCTCAGTCAATTCATGGTGGATCCCAGGAGAGTGCATTGGACTACTGCAAAACACATCTTGAGGTATCTTGCAGGTACAGCTGACTATGTATTGGATTATAGGAGATCTGGAGGAGTGGGGTTGGTTGGCTATACAAATTCAAATTGGGCATGTAGTGTTTCGAACCGGAAGAGCACTTTCGGTTGTTTCTTCAGCTTGGGTTCGGCAGTTGTGTCGTGGTTCAGCACGAAGCAAAAGTTCGTGGCATTGAGTTTTGTTGAGGCCGAGTATATGGCAGCCAGTCAGGCCAGTTGTGAGGCCTTGTGGCTTCGCAAGTTGATGGTGGATTTGTTTGATATGGAGCTGAGTCCCACAGTTATACAGTGTGATAATCAGAGTTGCATCAAGCTCTCTGAGAATCCGGTATTTCATGACAGGTCGAAGCACATTGAAATTAGATATCACTTCATTAGGGATTATGTTCAGAGGGGCAGTGCGTTTGCAATATGTTCCGATAGATGAGCAGGTGGCTGACAATCTCACAAAGGCTTTGGGTAGAGGGAAGCATGTCTACTTCAAACACAAGTTGGGAGTGATGAAAAACACTTTCCTCGGTAAGAGGGAGTGTTGAAAAGTTACCTAGGAAGTGTTTGTCCACCTAGAGTTGTCTTGGGATGGACAAGGACACTTAAATGTGACTCCTAGTCATTTTGTGCATTTAATGAAGTGAGATGACCTTTATGTTTTTTAAAGTGACTTTATTAAAAAGTTAAAGTGAGTATTTTTTTCTAAGTTCATATTTAAAAGTTAAGTGAGTGACTAAAAAGAAAAAGGGGTTGCTCAACTTTATTAAATGATATGAGTGCACTAAATATCATTTAATTATTTTTTAATGGAGCATTTAATGTCAACCTTTGATCTAATCTAATCTTGACCGTTAGATGGACAGGGGAAGTTGCCATGAACAAAAAGGCTAGGGAAAGGAAAAAGTTCATTCATTGTTATCATTCCAAAAGAGATTTTTGGGAGAAGAAGAATTCAGAGAGAGCAAGGGTTTGAAGTGATTTTGAACCAGGAGAGAGAAAATTCCAGAATTCTGAAGTGGGCACGTTTCCCAATAAAATTTTGATTTCCCGACAAAGCCAACACAAAAATGAAGGCAAGCTGAAGCATTTATTGGCACAAAAATCGAGGCAGGTTGTATTGTACCAGACCGTACTTTCAGCACAAATTTCGAGAAGAATCCATACAGCAATTAATGCTTCCGTCAGAATCCGTACAACATTAATTGCATATCGTACTGAGCACAGATTTCAAAGTCATTTATTGCAGCAGACCGTACACAGGCAGGTCGTACAGTCCATACGGTTTTCACACATGTGGCACATATTTCGAGGCATTTAATGAGCAGTCCTTACCATTCTGTCAGTGAAGTTTTTGACACGAATTTCGAGAAGGGAATGAGATAAGTACTGCTGTTCTGAGGTTGTAAATTTTGTCTGAAAATTTAATAAAGCTCCCTCACTCTGAAAACAGGTTTTCCCTTAGGGGTTTTTCCTAGTCCATTGGACCAGCGAAACAGGAATTGGGCACAAGTCACGATTAATCGCGATTCTCGATTGGATCTTTCCCCAAACGATCCAACTCGGATCGTTTCCCTCAAAATCGCGTTTTTTTGCTATTTCGATCCGCGACCCTGCAAACTCGCGATTAATCGTGTTTTTTTACTGGCGGCAAAGTCAAAAGTCAAAAACATGGCGGGTAATTTTCGCGGGTTTATCCGACGCCGGCGGTATTTGGCATTTAGCTGTCATTTCGTTTAGAGTTAAGTTTGTTTTTGTTTGTTGCAGCGAGTGCGTCCGCAAGTCGAAAGGAAGCTTCCCACGCTGTTCCATCTTCGATGTTCGTTGTGAGTCAAGAGGAATCCATTTCCATCTTCGTTGTTCGCTATGAGTCGAGAGGAATCCCTCTTTGCCGGTTCCATCCTTCGTCTCCGGTACCAGCTCCAAGCAGGTTCCATCCGTTCCAAACTTCATCGCTGCCATTGGTTCGAGACTTCAACGCTGCCAAGGTTTCGAGACTTCAACGCTGCCAAGGTTCCATCCCTCGTAACCGACACCAGCTCCACCAGCTCCACACAGCTTCCAAACTTCAACACTATTCAACCCCGACTTCAACGCTATTCAGCTCCACGGGCAGCTCCACGGGGTTCGACGCGGCTCCACCTTATTTCCAGGTTGTCTAATAAGTTAAATTTTGAGAATTAATAAATTATTCTGTGTAATATTTTATGGACTGTAATATAGTTTTTATTAATATTTATTTTACTGTGTAATATGGTTTTTATTAATATTTATTTTACTGGGTAATATAGTTTTTATTAATATTTATTTTACTGTGTAATTATTATGATATTTATTTTTTATTATAATATGTGTAATTACTAATTATTAATATATTTTTTTGACTGTGTAATATAGTTATAACTTATAAGTAATAACTTTTTTTTATTGACTGTGTAGTGTCTTATATAGTTATATTATAAGTTATAAGTTACTTTTTTTATTGACTGTGTGTAGTGTCTAATATTGTTATAACTTTTTGTATTGAGTGTGTAATGTCTAATATATTATATTTTATTAACTATGTAATTACTAATTACTAAATAATAAAGTATTATTATTGACTTTGTAATAAACTTCCTTAATACTGTTTGATGTTTTTGTTACAGGGATTTGAAGTTTGATCTTTGGGCCTTTGGCAGCTTGTTATAGACATATACAACAGCCAGCCACACAATGAAAATGCCCAAGGAGAAGGACTTTGCTTGGGCTTACTGTGACAAAATTCTGGGAAAAACAAAGCTCCTATGTAAATTTTGCAAAGAAGAATGTAGTGAGGGCATTTACAGATTCAAGTTCCACCTTGCTCAAATGCCAGGCCATGACATTGGTATTTGCAAAAAAGTTGAGCAAGATGTCAAACACTAGGCAGCCTTGGCCATTGATACATTCAATGAGCTGAAGGCCAAGAAAGCAAGGATAACTGTAAAACAAGCAAGTATTGTAGCTAGTCAGTTTTCTTCCAATAACCCCTTGTCACCTCCCTTTGTTGAATCCTCAATGCCGGGCCCAAGTTTTACAAACATGCCTCAAAGTCGAGACCAAATGCTACCTCCTTCCATTCCTACAAATTTGAGCACGGGAGGTGATAACATACACACTTTTTTTGTTGCCCACACAAAACCTGGTTCTCAACTTAGCTTGGAAGCCACTGGTTGGAAAAACAATGTCCATAGTCAGGCAAGGAAGGCCATTGCCAACTTTTGGTACTCTTCCGACATACCTTTTCACTGTGCCAAATGCCCTTACTGGCAAGCTATGGTTGATGCAATTGCTATTGCAGGTCCGGGGTTCAAAACCCCTACATCTGAGAGCCTTAGGACAGATTTGCTATTAGAGAGTGTTGATGATGTTATGCTCATACTTGCTGAGTTCTGTTCATCATGGGAAGAAACAAGGTGCACCATTATGAGTGATGGATGGACAGATCAAAAGAATAGAACTTCAATAAATTTCCTTGTATCTTGTCTAGCAGGCACAATGTTTCTCAAATCAGTGGATGCCTTGGACAAGGTTAAGACTGTTGAGCTTATTTGTGAAATGATGGAGGAAGTTGTTCAGGAAGTGGGAGAAGAAAATGTTCTACAAATTGTCATCGACAATGCAGCTAATTATATGGCTGCTGGTAGACTTTTTGAGGTTAGGCACCCCACCATTTTCTGGACCTCTTGTGCAGCCCATTGCATAGATTTAATGCTTGAGGACATTGGAAAACTTGCTTGGATACATGAGGTTGTGGATAAGGCAAAATCCATAACCAAATACATCTACAATCACACTAATGTCCTCCACACCATGAGAATATACACTGAAGGTAAAGAACTTGTTCGACCTGCAGTGACAAGATTTGCAACAAAATTCATCTCTTTGCAATCTGTGGTTCAACAAAAGATAAATTTAAAGAGGATGTTTTTGGGACTTGAGTGGATGGCTTCTAAACATAGCAAGACCCTCGAAGGCATTGAAATTGTTGCCCTTGTGTTTTATGACGGTTTCTGGAAAGATGCCGAAGAGATTGTTGATGTGACAGAGTCACTTGTTAGAGTTCTCAGGGACTTCAAGTCTTTTAACTTTTTCATTTTTTAGATTTCATTTCATTTTCAGATTTAATTGAATTTGAAAGTTTGATCTTTCAGGATGGTTGATGGTGACAAACCCGCTATGGGCTACATTTATGAGGCGATGGATCTCGTCAAGGAGGCCATCAAAAGAAGATATGGGTATGAGGAGGCCAAGTATATGCCTCTTTGGGACATTATTGATGCACACAACGATAGGCAATTGCATTCCCCCTTACATATTGCTGGGTACTTCTTAAACCCACAATATTTTTATGATAAGGCTAGATTTAATGAGGATGGGGAGGTTGGCAGAGGACTCTTGACGTGCCTTGAAAGGTGCTTCCCTGATCAAGAGGTCCAAAGTCGTGTTAATGCTCAGCTACAGGATTATAGGACACCATCAAAGTTGTTTGCCTATACCAATGCTATACGCGAAAGGACTAAGATGTTGCCAGGTACCCTTGAAGGTTTCATCAATTTATTAAATTTCTTTATTTGGTTTGTTTAATGAACTTAGTATTGATGTTTTATCATCTTCAATACGGATGCACGAACCCTTGTCTATTGCTAGGTCTTTGGTGGCAAAACTTTGGTAGTGATACGCCAGATCTAAAGAGGTTCGCCATTCGAATCTTGAACCACACTTGTAGTGCTTCAGGTTGCGAGCGCAACTAGAGCATGTTTGAGAAAGTACATTCCAAGAAGCGCAACCGATTGACACAAAAGTGGTTAAATGACCTTGTACTTGTCCATTACAATCTTTGTCTTCACAATAAGCAAATACAAGGTGACAGTCAAACTCAAGAGTCCATACATTGGTGACTGAGCCTTGAGGAACACAAGGTTTGGCTTAGTTTCTCTAACGATTATGCATTTGAATTTGATGATTTGATTTACACTTTAAAAATTAAAAGTTAAAAACTTTAAATTTTAATTCACATTTCCATGTTTCATGATGATGACAGGTTTGGATCATTCACCAATCAACCTAGAAGACCAAGAGCAAGATCTGCAAACTACGCATGCAGCAGAATGGGTCCAATCAGTGGAGGGTCCTCTTTTTAGTGTTGCTGACTTAGACAACCTTGAGAGTCAAGCAGCCCAAGATATCGGGCTCGTTACTTCTTAGTTTTTTTGCAGTTTTACTAATTATTATGTAGTATTTTGTAAACTTTTAGAAGCAGATGCTTATGCTTCTAGTTCACTGCAGTCAAGACTCGATAGAGTCAATACATTGGATCATGTTTATGGCCTGGACTCGTATCATATATGAGACACTATTAATCATTTATGATCATTTGGAAATCTATTTAGTAATTAGTAATTTACTATTGAAATTTGATATTATCATTATGCATTGTTTGGACTCTGGAGTGTGGACATGACATTATTGAATTAGAATATCAATGAAAAATGTTATTTTTAATTCAAAATGTGTGTATCTTTATTTTTTGTATTCACGGATTTTTTCCCGATCTTTTCCCATTTTTTTCCCGATCCGATTAAAACTCTTCACTCTTTTGCCTCACCGATTCATTGCCGATTGTGAGTCTGGTAACATTGCATTGGACAAAAACAAGTGTCTTAATTTTTTTTTCATGTGTGTAAATGTCTGAAATTTTCTGAGTTTTACATTTACAGTTTGAAAAGAAAATTTTCTGAGTTTGTTTAAAGTTGAGAAAAAAATTTCACATGTGTTTCAGTTTGGTTAATTTATGAAAAATTATGCATTGAAAGGGTTGGGCATTAAACAATGCAGAAAAGCCTAAAGGCTTGAAACCGGATTGGGAAATCTTTCAAAAACTTTCACTAGCTGCTAGATTTGTCATTGTAGATGACTCAAAATTATAAAATACATTTATATATTTGATGTCATTTTGAATTGGTTGACCACTTTTGAGCCATTCACTAGACAGTTATCAAAGTTCAAAATTCAGTATCGACATTGATGTATCATTTTTTATTTGGTATCCACTGTATCATATATATTGATGTTTTTTCCATATTTATGTGTTAATGTGTTTATTTGATGTTGTTCTACGTTTATATGTTTATATGTTTAAAATTTTGAAAACAAAGGAATTTATTTTGTACCTTTTAATTCTTGCCACAGTTTGTCAATTTTTGCCAATGCCAATGGGTTAAACAACTATAGAATACTAACTGCATTACTGTGAGAATTCTAGGAAGTGTGGCTTGCCTTTTGCTTCCTCTGTAAATTTCAAAACAAAACTGCAGATTCCAGAAATTAAATAAAAGATTGTGGGTTAAGCCACTATAAAATAACAACAGCATTACTGTGAGAAGTCTAAGGTTTGGCTAGTCTTTTTCTTCCTCTAAACATGACTTGTACACAAAGACCAAAATACTTGCCTTTCAATTGCCACTGCAACCACTGAACCATCAGAAGACACCGATAGGTCTGTTACAGCACAAGTGTGGTTGTCCACTTTATCAGAGTAACTGCTTGGTCCAACCTTTAGGGCAAATCAAGTAAACTACTATCAGTAAGAGGGGGAAATAATGAATTAATATCAATAAGACAGAATGAAATCAGACATAATAATATAAGTTTCAAGGATATCTTGGCAAGTGTAAAACTGACCACTGCTCCAGTTTCAAAAGTGTCCAAAAGTTGTCCAGTCATATAGTGCCACAAACATACCTGAAGACAAGATAAATTACAATTGATTCCCAAGATCTTGAACATCAAAGACATGAAATTAATAAGTACTAAAACATACACCTACGACTTACTGTCGCATCACCACCCCCTGAGACTATAAGTTCTTTACCAGCTGCTTGTCCATCCAAAAATGATATACAAGACACAAAGCTGCAATACAAATTCAATTGTGCATCAGCTATGTAAATATTACAATGAAAATAAATAAAATAATATTTGATACACTTAATTAGTAGAAAATGACCAATTTGCTACAAGCTAAAGATATTATACTCTCGGAAGCAAAAGAAAATAGCAAGGACAAGCTAGAAAGTATCTTTGCTCCACAACCAATATACAAACCAGAGGTAAAGTAGAATCTGTCAAAAGACATGAGATATGTATTATGAACTTAATGACATGTAATTGTGATGTTAGTTGGAATGCAATGTTTCTGGCTTGGTTTTGGGTCCTGGGAACTTTTCACTCAAGTCATCAAAACACTCTTTTTTACTGCTTGTGAGTGTTTCTGAACAGACAACTATCTAAACAGTTCTCATTTCATGGATCCATCAGACAAGGATTCCCGTGGACCCCTTATTTTATGTTATTGCCTCTAATGCTTTCATCTATCTGCTTGAAGCTGCCTCTATCCAAGGTCAAAATAGAGGAATTTCTCTACGTGTAAGCACTTGTTAATTTTACATTTTGCCGATGATTCCGTTCTCACCCTGGAGCTATCTTGTGATTCTGTGAAGGGTACAATGTGTTATCTTGAAATTTCCACTATGGCTACCAGAGCCCTTGTAAGTGAGGGAAAGATAGAGACTTTGGTCATCAACCAAGAAGATTTTATTGCATAGTTGAATCAGAGTTCAAAATTTTTTCTGGACATATTATGTAATAACTAAATTGTTACTATTTAATATTTATCTTAATATTCGTTAAGCAGAGATGTGCCCATTAAGGTAGTCATGTCTCTTGACCCTTATACCCTTATATATTTCACAATCTTCTTGACTGCATATCACCATACTTTTGTAGATTTATACTTGTCCTATTTTTGGCATTCGAGAGTTGCTATTTGCAGCAGAAGAAAAGCAGCCCTTTTGATCCTATCATTGGAGTTGGATTGGCACTATTTTAGACCAAGGAATTGCCTCGCATCTCACTCTTATCCACTGATATATCGATTTCATTTTTGGCCAGCTTGAGCACTACACTAGAAAATATTTTTGACCTTATCTACTGGTAATCTTGCATGAGGATAAGCACCTCGTTTGAGATATTTTCCTGGCATTTTTCCCAAGAAAAGAATCTTGTTTTTGCATGCTGAGACAGCATGAGTATAGGCACTGTTTCTGAGACTGATTTAGGTTCTTTTCATCCTCACCTTTCAGATATATATCAACATGGACTAGGGCGCTGATTTTAGCATGTCCCTGGTTCATTTTTGGAACCTTATACTCTTGGCCTATTCTCCGAAAGCTAGGTGCTCCTCTTGTGAATAAAAGCTTTATCTTAAACTGTTGATTTGACAACAGTTCAAACAGTTCTTTGTCGGTAAAGTCAGAATGAACATGGGCTTCTATTTTCAGTGTTTGTGTGTCAATGGAGGGTGTGTTGCTTGAGGCTTATCTAGTGGTTTCTATGTTCATATCTATCAGTTCTTATTATCAACATGAAGGGCACACTCCCTTGAAAATAGTGTTGAAATCTTTGGAATGCTTTGGTGATGATCAAACCAACTAAGTTGGCACCTCCTTTGAGTTACTTCAGAACAGTTTATGTGAACGCTTTACTCCTATGTACCTTAGCATGGCATGCTATATTCAGAATAAGGTTATGTTTAGAAAAGCAAGTCATAAATACTTCAAGTCTCAAGTATAAGAAAAGGAGGCATCAAAGATTTCTCATTCCTGTCTTGAGTCTTCCATCCTTCTACTCCTGTTCTCCCATTTTTATTCTTCTACTTCGGCACTGGAATCTTTGAGCTACATTCAAGCTCTCGCATTGGTTGTATCTCCTATATTACTTCTATATATTCTATCTTCAAGTGGTGTGAGGAGATAGAAAAATTTAAATCTGGATCTATGGATCACCTTGGATTCTTCAGAGACATGATGTCTGTTATGCCACACTCTGCAGGCATAATATTTTTCAAACCTACTTTTTTGCTTTTTGAGCAAGAGCATTCCAGAGTATTGAGTCCCATCTTTGTTGCTCTTGGTCCTCCACTTTGATGTAATGTGATGTGATGTGACGATCAGAAATATGCCATTGCTTCTACTGCAATACCATGCCATGATGATGTACTATATGTTTCTATTGCCATAGTTGATACATTGATTATCTGATGAGTATAGTTAGTAATATCACACTTTCAAGTTGACGACGGTAGTAGATTCTTGATTTACTTATCTACCATTGAACCTAGATAATTCTTGGTGGTTTGCAAGGACTTTTACCCCCTTCTTTAGGTCATTATTACGGCCATCCATCCATCATCCATTCCACTCCATACTTTGGTCTGCATCCTTTGGTCTAAAGTTGATGTGTTGTCTCTTGACCTCCCCTTTGCGACCCCTTCATCATGAAGGCCTCCCAGTTTTCCTTTTGTCTCGGGCATGCTTGTGTTGCAACGATCTCATGACTTTTCAGGAGGCTTTGCTGTAAATCCCTAGGGTTAACTGCTTATCAAGCTAAGAGAGTTGCCATGGAGCAATGCTCCTTCCTAGACCCGAAGCATGAAAGTATTTCCCCTTTCCATTCCTCAAAAATGGCATGAAAAGAAAGCTCTTGGTCCCAGACTCCTTGTACCTACAAAGTCAAAGAAAATGAAGACTAACTCAAAGAAAGAAAATCAAGCAATAAAAGGAAAGAAGCACGTAGAAAACTTGCTAATGGGCCTCCAAAGAAAAATAATGGCCAAGGTCTCCAAAATAAATAAGTACATGAGATTTCTAAGGTCACTTTTAGCCTTGGAGGCCTAATCTGGACTATCTCTATGGTAAATAACCAACAGTAGAAGGGAACTATGGCAGCATTTGATATTGTGAGAAAAGCAGCGTTTGGGAGCATTCATGGCAAGTTTGGAAGAATGGTTGACCATTTTTGAAGTATTTATGCATGCTTTATTGCCATAATAAAAGGGACGACTCACTTGGAGGTGACCAAGGAGAGTCCAATCCCAAATAGGGTTCCTTTCTTCTTTGGAAAATACCTCTTCTTGTGGACACATTTGGGTGTAACAACCAGCATTATGGAGGACGTTTTCAATCTTGGGAGACTTCTTTCTCTTTGAGGATAATTTGTGGACATGTAAGCATTATTCCATGGCATCATGTTGGGGTGACCCCTCTTGGGAGTTCAAGCTTGTTGCTATGTGGAAGTTTCTGTGATAGAGAAGCCTTCTTAATGGAGTATTTTTGGAGCATTAGCTTTTGGAGATTACTTTTGGATGAGAACGTTCCTCTTCTAAGGACTTTCCTTGGATTTTGTGCCCACTTTTTGGAGGACGTTTTTGCATTTGAAGGATACCTTGGTCCAACTTGGTTGCTTTGTGGACATCATGTGATGAATTGGTTGCCTTGTGGGCATCTTCTTGATGGAGTATATCTCCCTTTGAAGAACCCTTTGGAGCCTATGTGGCATCTCTTCTTGGAATTAATGATTAATTCATTGCTTGATGGAGGCGCCCTTCTTGTTTGGGGCCTTATGTATCTCATGCTTTGTACATGTGACAATTGACCACCATTTTAATGTATTTTATCAGGGGTTGGTTGTTCTAATGGGGTTTTTGTATTATTTTACTCCACCTTAGGCTAGATGTAGGAGATGAAGATTATTTTATTGTAAAGGAAGTTAGGCTACTATCATATATAAAGAGAACCACTTCTCATTTGAAATCATGGTTGGATTTTGAGAGCTCTCTTTCTTTTGAAGCCTAATTTCATAACTTTATGGAGCATTTTTTAAGCGTAAAGGTTTTCTTTTCTTGGATTTTTCTTGATGGTTGAGTATTGGAGTAACAAGTATCTTTTGGCATTGTAAGGTGTATTAATCTAGTCCATAGAAGGGCAATCTTGCTCGATTGGTTTAAGTGTAAGAATCTTCTATACTTTGCCACGCTTTAGTTTTATAACTTGATTATGTATTTAGCATCTTAGGAGGGGTACTAATCAAGCTTGCATAGGATAAACTTTGAGCTAGGCTTCTAGATTGAAGGTGTATGCCAATGTGATGTCCCAAGTCTAGTGTATAGACCTAAACACTCTTCAATTCTGTAAATTATATTAAAATTTCTGAACTTGAATTAATTTACACAATGGCTTCTCAGACCGGGCAAATAAGGGGTTTATTCTGGGAAATTTTGCAAGCAAAAGGAGTGAGCAGCGGGAAGCAACCAAAGACAATCAAACATGGAATTTCCTCTCCCCTAACAAATTTAGATCTGGTGCAATTTAGGGTTCAGAGTCCGCACTGCGAAAACCTGCTACCACGCTTCTGGGCAGCCAAACCGTGAAACTAAGGAGAGTAGTTCGGTCTGTTTCAACCAGGGGCTTCTAGGAACTTGCAGAGGTTTATTCCAGTATTAATATAACATAAATAAAGTATTTATATAGTTTACTAATGTTCTGGAAAGTTCTAAGAAGTTTTGGGTGAATTTGGGGATTTTTGACAGTTTTGGCCAAGGAGAACCCTGCACAGAGGAGGATACAAAAATGTGGTACAGACCAAAATAAAAATGGTTCTGGAGTTGTATATGGGAAGGTGGGACTATTACTGACCCACAGGAACTGACAGAGCTCAGTTTGAGTTTACAGAACTTGTTTTACATCAGTTTTAGTAAAACTAGTTATTTTCCAATGCAAATCTAGACTAGGTTGACTTAAAATGAGTATATCAAAACAATTTCGAATTAGATTGGAATAAAAATTGCAGAGAATATTTATGATATCATATTACATCCAATAAACTTGAAATTACTATCATCAATTAACTATAACACTCTCTTCAACATTGTGCATCATTACAATGTATTTTATTGACATAATACAAGGAAGGGCATCGAGGTTTGAACCCTTAACTATTGAAAACTCTTGGCCCTGTTAATGAAATATGATGTACAGTCATGGATGGTTGTAGGCTTCTAACAAATCCTGAATCAACTCAGAGAGGCTGCTCCATAGCTCCAATGTAACCTGCAATGAGAAGGGGGAGAAGAGGGGAAGAGGAGAGAGGGAGTGAGAACCTTGGGGCGCATCTCCCAAGAACCTAAGGCACAACACTCAGCAAGGAAGCCTTAGCTTCATAAACATCAACATAATAAACATCCCAACTGAGAAATGGAGCTCCAATTGTCTTTAAATAAACCTGGGTGACTTGTTGAGCAAGTCAATCACTTGTTAAGCAAGTTACCACTTGCTAAACCCTAACCCTAGCCACAAATTCGACCTCCTTGAGTAAATTAGCATGTGTAAGACAATAAAGATGTTTCCCTTTCATCCACCTTCATCCAATTTGGAAACTTTGCTTTCCTTGACCCATAGTTGCTATTTTTCCTTATTACAGCTTTTCTTGGCTTTCCTATTTTTATAACTGAACTCCAAAAAGGAAACTGCACCCTCCTTTGTCAATTGTTGCCTCTTTTGTATTTGATTGCTTTTGTCATATATTTTGGCACTTTCCTTTTTCCTATCTGGTTGATTGTGTCATACAGATAATAATTTTCCCTTGGCAAGTTGGCTTGCCCAAGTGGCCCTCCTGTTAATGGAAACTTATTTTCCACCTAATTAATTGCATAATAATATTTAATGACAATTAATATACCAAGTACATGCCTCCTAAGTGACATTTAAATAAAATATCTTAGGTTAATTTATTTAATGCATCTTTTGACCCCATTGGTGCTAAGCAAGGTCAACACTTCTGGCGATCAAAATGTGGGGATATGACAGTCCTCCCCTCCCAAGTCTGCTTGTCCTCAAGCAAAAGCACCACAGAGTGCTGCAAATTTGTACACCATGTTTCTGCTGCACCACTCTGATCATAGTCATTTCCCTTATACCACTTCCTTTAGAAAAATTTATAACCGGTTAAGGTAGCTGAGTAGAATTCCCGCATCCCACTGCCTCCTCTGTAAGGACCCAAATTTTGCTGCCACCTTTTGAACTATGTCATTCCTAAGAATGTCAAGATCCCATGGTTTTATCTGCCTCCATCCACCCATCAATATAAACAACAAAATTTTATCATTGTAGAGGATGAAAATGAGGTTATGAAAATCATACCACCATACTAGAAGCTCATCTCTCCCCATGCCAAACTGAAATTTTTTAAAACTCTCCCACCAGACATGGAATTCCTTAATACGGGACCAAATCATCTTGAGCCTCTCTAAAGTATGAAAATCCATGTGCAAGCTAGCACTGGAACTCATGTCACTGTTGTTATGAATACCCAAGAGGTTATTCCATGCCCCTCCTTGTATACTGAAAGCATCATATAGCAACCATACATGCTCATTACATTGCTCATACAATTTCTTTGATGTGTCCAATGTCTCTCCATTGATGCAAGCAAGATGTTTACCCTCCAGTGCACACATCTCAATCATGTGTCTAGCCACCCTATCAATGGACGGGCAAACTTTCATGCTAAATAATTCAGGCGGGAATAATTCAGCTACTACTAATGCACTTGTCAAACCACATGGTTTGACCATCAATACCTCAACTGGAAGAGTAAAAGTATCATGCTCCTCTTGTGGCATCAACAGAAAAAATCCTTTCACCAAATTTTCATCCCCACATGATGTGGCTGAAATAGAAGTGTGGAGTGAAGAATTGTGAGCCAAATCCCTAGAATGCTCATCAATCAAGATAATGGATCCACAAATTACTTCATTAGTTTTCTGAGTGACAATGTGATCATGTGCCTCCTCCAAAATTGTACAGCATTTTCCTAGAGGCAACTCATAATCTCTTATGAACAATGCAAGTGCTTGATCTTCATATTGCTTGACCTCAAAATCCTCAAGCGCATGCAAATCGGAATGCACCTCATGTGCATGTGTATGGAAAGTATATAATAGCTGCAAAATAATTCTTTGTTGTTATTCACATGTCAAGACAATGTTAGTCACAACAAAAAAATTATTGTAGAAATAAAAAAATTTCCCTCCCAAGGTCTTCATTCCAAATATGTCTCTATGGAACTCAACAGGTGCTCCCCTCTTCATCCAATGGCTCAACTCTCTGTCATTGATCCAAGGGTGCAAAAATCCATCAATTGACCCACACATCGAAAGTATGTGTAGATCTGATGCCTTCTTGTCAAAAGTGGCTGCACACACATGCCTTTGCTGCTGCTTGTAAACCATAGAAAAATCAGCAATATTAAAAACAATTTTCTTGCAACAAGACATAAAAATTTTACCTTTCATATTTTCCTCTTCAAGGATTCCTCTATCCAACCATCCAGTGGATGAATCAGAGATATTTCTTGCTGATTTATATGATCTATAATCATCCATATCTTCTGCAATAGGATCTATCTCCCATGGGGACAAATCATGATCCCCATGTTGTGCATGCGACACAAACCAGAAAAATTTCTTCACCCACTGTTCATTCCCCATTGGTGTTTCTGAATCTAGGACATGTGGGAAATAACTGTGAACCTTCTTTGCATGTTTGCAACCTTCAGTAATCAGACTTAAGGCTGCAACTTTTTCATTATTGGCTGGCCCAAATCGGGTGCTCTCATCCCACTCTTCCATGGGAGAGTGAGTGTCTTCAAGGAACAACTCAAGTTTCCTTGGAAAGAAATCAAGTGCTTGGTTCTCATAAAATTGTTCTGCACACTCTTTCAGCACATAGCGAATAGAATGCTCCTCATGGTCCACCCACTCATGAGGTTCCTCTATGGATTTTTTTATGTCATTTACCCAAAAGGGATGACCCTCAGGAAAGATTGAGGATTCAATCAATTCTTTCCACTCTTGTTGGAATTGTTCTATCTTCATTTGTGATTCTAAGAGGGCACTTTGAGTATCTCAAAGAATTTTGGGTGGCCAACAAATCACCTTTGAGCTTGTAGTTCTCTTCTTCATATATGCAAATACTTTCTTCATCATGCAGTGATGCTTCCCGCAATAACTCAACAAGCTCAAACATGTCATTTTTATCTGAAAGCAATTGTGAGAAATTATCTTTTATTGTGGACAGTGCTTTTTGGATATTCTCGATGGCTTCAAAGGAAGATTGGTCTTCCATTAAAGCAGCTTCCCAACACATCTTTGATACTGAAGCATGAGTGTCATGGAGAATTTTCAAGGCCTCTTAGATCTTCTGTTCATCCATCTTCAATGACCCTGCAAAAAGATGAGGTTCTTGTAGATGTTCCTCCTCTTCATTTTCCATCAACGGATCAATTTCATGCAGTGCACTCGTGGTTTTGAAATCTGATCCATATGTTGCTGTTGCAATATATTCATATTATAAGTCCTCAACAACATAATTTGGGCTGCAACTTAAGTGCTCATTCATCCTTGGTGCACCATAAAGATATTCTCTCGAAGCTTCATCCTTCATACTACATTCATTTTTGACACCAGAATTATGAACCTCGTCGCTAGGGGGCTCAACCATTCTGAACACTTCACTGGAAATGGTTGCCATATCAGACTTACATAATGACACATAAATATCAGAATTTAATAACTCACCATGTGTGATGTTCTCCTCCTTATGTGGTGGAATTATGATGGCTTGTTCACCCACCCATTTCTCTGCTTTACACCCTACTGATATGTGCTCACTTTGTGCTTCCTTATGAGGCTCAAGGGATGACTGTAAATCTAAATCATGTTTATCTTTTGGATCAGATCCAAAAGCTGTCTCACCATCATCAGTATGCCCCATCTCTTCTGCACTTATCTTGAAATCAGACACAATGAAATTTGGATTCATCTCACCTTCCACGTTACCAACAACTAGATGGTGGACTATTGAATCTTTAGTTGTGCATGGATCTTCTTCAAATCCTTCTGATGGAGGATTTGGTGATTCATCATCCTCATGGATGCTGCAAATACGCTGATCTCTCTTTCGGGAAAACCCAAATAAATTCTCAAAGAAACCATGTACAAATGGTTCTAATGAATCTTCACTTTTGGTCTTCTTTTCTTCCCTTTTACTTTGAGAAGTGGAACAACTTAGTTCCTTTCTTGATGGATTATTAGTATTCAAGGAACCTACATGTGTTAATGTTTTGAAAACATAGACTCTCCATCTTTATTTCCTTCATGGTGAGAGACACTACTACTCCCTTCTCCATGTTTGCTTTCCAACTGCTTGGCAAGGAATTCTCTAGTCTCTTGATCTAACTGGATGATGCTTTGAGATACATATTCCAGCCCTTTCAATGTTCTTTGCATCAAAATTCTTAAATCTTCTCTATCATCCAATTTTGAATGTTCTCCTTGCTCATACAACTCAAAGTATAAATCTTCCATGACTGGAGCTAATTCCACAACTGCAACTTGAAGATATTGCTAAGCTACTTTTCCACTGAGAGTTACTTTCCACAGGCTGAGCCAAGGAAAGTGCTCTGATACCACTGTGATGTCCCAAGTCTAGTGTACAGACCTGAACACTCTTCAATTCTGTAAATTATATTAAAATTTCTGAACTTGAATTAATTTACACAATGGCTTCTCGGACTGGGCAAATAAGGGGTTTATTCTAGGAAATTTTGCAGGCAAAAGGAGTGAGCAGCGGGAAGCAACCAAAGACAATCAGACATAGAATTTCCTCTCCCCTAACACATTTAGATCTGGTGCCATTTAGGGTTTAGAGTCCCCACTGCGAAAACCTACTACCACTCTTTTGGGTAGCCAAACCGTGAAACTAAGGAGAGTAGTTCGGTCTGTTTCAACCAAGGGCTTCTGGGAACTTGTAGAGGTTTATTCCAGCATTAATATAACATAAATAAAGTATTTATACAGTTTACTAATGTTCTGGAAAGTTCTAAGAAGTTTTGGGTAAATTTGGGGATTTTTGGCAGTTTTGGCCAAGGAGAACCCTGCACAGAGGAGGATACAAAAATGTGGTACAGACCAAAATAAAAATGGTTCTGGAGTTGTATATGGGAAGGTGGGCCTGTTACTGACCCACAGGAACTGACAGAGCTTAGTTTGAGTTTACAAAACTTGTTTTACATCAGTTTTAGTAAAACTAGTTATTTTCCAATGCAAATCTAGACTAGGTTGACTTAAAATGAGCACATCTCAGCCATTTCGAATCAGATTGGAATAAAAATTGCAAAGAATGTTTATGATATCATATTACATCCAATAAACTTGAAATTACTATCATCAATTAACTATAACACTCTCTTCAACATTGTGCATCATTACAATGTATTTTATTGACATAATACAAGGAAGGGCATGGAGGTTTGAACCCTTAAATATTGAAAACTTTTGGACCTGTTAATGAAATATGATGTACAGTAATGGATGGCTGTAGGCTTCTAACAAATCCTGAATCAACTCAGAGAGGCTGCTCCATAGCTCCAATGTAACATGCAATGAGAAGGGGGAGAAGAGGGGAAGAGGAGAGAGAGAATGAGAACCTTGGGGCGCATCTCCCAAGAACCTGAGGCACAACACTAAGCAAGGAAGCCTTAGCTTCATAAACATCAACATAATAAACATCCCAACTGAAAAATGGAGCTCCAATTGTCTTTAAATAAACCTGGGTGACTTGTTGAGCAAGTCAATCACTTGTTAAGCAAGTTACCACTTGCTAAACCCTAACCCTAGCCACAAATTTGACCTCCTTGAGTAAATTAGCATGTGTAAGACAATAAAGATGTTTCCCTTTCATCCACCTTCATCCAATTTGGAAACTTTGTTTTCCTTGACCCATAGTTGCTATTTTTCCTTATTACAGCTTTTCTTGGCTTTCCTATTTTTATGACTGAACTCCAAAAAGGAAACTGCACCCTCCTTTGTCAATTGTTGCCTCTTTTGTATTTGATTGCTTTTGTCATATATTTTGGCACTTTCCCTTTTCCTATCTGGTTGATTGTGTCATACAGTTTCTAATTTTCCTTTGGCAAGTTGGCTTGCCCAAGTGGCCCTCCTGTTAATGGAAACTTATTTTCCACCTAATTAATTGCATAATAATATTTAATGACAATTAATATACCAAGTACATGCCTCCTAAGTGACATTTAAATAAAATATCCTAGGTTAATTTATTTAATGCATCTTTTGACCCCCTTGGTGCTAGGCAAGGTCAACACTTCTCGCGATCAAAATGTGGGGATATGACAGCCAAGGCAACCCTTGTTGAATTTTGCAAGGAGCTTCGAGAGTTTGAACTAGGAATTTGTCATGCTTTGCAAGGGTTCCAACCAAATGCATACAAACAAGGCCCAAGGAGGATCATCTTGAGACTCCATATGTTCTAGGTATTAGCACTAGCCTTCATAAACCCTCCCATCACCTATACTACAAAGAAGACCTTAAGTTTTGCAAGGGCTAACTCTTCAAATAACCTTGTGCCTCCATTTCCATCGCATAGCAATCCTATCCTACGAAAGCCCCCCTTGAACTGAAGAAGAGCCAACCTAAAGTGAAGAGGTGGTTATCAAGGTGATAGTAGGTAACAACTCTAGGTTATATTTGGGCTGGTTTGTTCTGTAGAGCTCTAATCACACATGCGTGTTCAAATTGTAACAGTGTCCATACAGTTTATGCCAAAGTGTACAAATGTCTGATGCAGTGTTAGCTACTAATGCATGCTTCCTGACATGTCCACTATCAAATAATAAGAATAATCCATGATCCTCCACAACATGAGCAATTATCTTTTGAGTCTCCTTGTCAACTACATAGCATTTATGATCGCTAAAGTTGACAGCAAGTTGCGGATAATGTCTCATAATCTGACTAATTGATAACAGATTAAGCTCCATGCCTAATAAATAATGCACCATAAAGAAAATAAGCATGTTTCCTCCAAAGAAAATTGGAATGTTTCCTTTACCAACCACTATGTACTTGTCGCATACAAAGTAGCTGGGCTACCGTGATTCCAGAGCAGTGAACACATTCTTATGCCAGTCCTTTACGTTGAGATCAGCATTTTATGGGCATCCAGTTGATGATCGCTCTTATTATTCAATGGACCCAGAGCATACAAATGATTGGTTTCATGCCATAACTAAGCCCCGTGCCCCAAATTTGAATACTGAGTTAGCCATTCTTTGTTTTTCGGAGCAGATATGTTGACAGTGCCCATGATGTACAACAACAGTGTTTCAATGCCTTTCAGATTGTACAGATTAGATGCAGGTATATGACCCAGGTGATATATAGATATGTACATGCGGATTTTAGTTTTGCTCTTTTATCTATTTGACTAGCTAAACTTGGTTGATAGTGGTTGTGCATTGGTGATATCTTATCTGGATTTATTGAGATCTAGAGTAAAAGTGATCTAGTAACTTTACTCAAGAGGTTCTTGTGTATACTCATTGGTCATGCCTTGTTGTTAGTATGGAGTCTGCACTTAGTCATTTCCCTTTAGGGACTTAGCTTGTTAGTTATGGCAACATTATTCACTTCCTTCATCCATCTGTGATCCTTTGTATGTGGTTTAAACTTGACTTGTATCTTGACTACTGACATCGAGGATTTCCCCCACCCTCACCTCTATGTTGGGATAAATCTCCATGTTTATATGTGTCTCGATGTTGATTTATGTGATTTTCATCACAAGGATTGTCTTCCTCTAGGTCTTGAACACAAGTAGTCCTAACCAAAAGTGTCTTTAGACAATAAGGCATCGGAACTTAAATATCTAAATGGATTCCTAGTCAACAAAAACAGTGTTTTCAAACACTACTGCAAATAAAGGGTAAAAATGAGCTAATTGCCAAGAGACAAACACTCATCCTTTGTATGAAGTGAGGTCGTTTTCCCCCACAGGGAAACAGGGTGGTCACTCCATCGCACCTATGGACTGTGGCGGGCAATGGAGGTCATACCGAGTCATTATCTGAGACCTGCCAGGCTTTTCAGGGCACTTGCTCTTGGAGGATGGCTAGTTAATTAAAATTTTAAAGTGTAAATGTAAAATCTTAAATTGTGCAAAGATGACTGTGAATTAAATGCAAATAGAGGTTGCTTGTCTAAAGCCTAGTTGAAACATTCTCATCATTCCACCCATTTGTGAGACACCACCATTCCCTAGTGTTCATCTATTCCAGCTTATGTGTTGTGTGGATCCCCTTTGTCCTTCAATCGAGATGTTCACGGTGTCGAGCTTCAAGTCATTCCCTTTGGCCATACCTTGTTTCATCACCTTCATTATTGACTAGCAAAATGACCAAGTCTATGAATGAGTATACACTTGAGGCTTTTGTTTATAGTAATTGATTGCTTTGACTTGGATCTACTATTGATATATTGTGGTTATAATCGCTAGTAAAAGCCAATTGTACTTTAGTCTCGCTACTAACATAGATAACGAGGCATGCTTTATCCAGTTTTTTTTTTTTACAGAAACTAAAGAGGAAAAATATATAAAAGGTGGTTGTGCACAGCCATTCATTATAGTCATGAAGATCCTGAGTATCTGAGCAAAACAGAGTAGCAGCACCAGGGGATAGTCCACTGTGTATTCCAAAAAACTTCCCTATTAGACTGTTCTAGACATTTAAAACCTCGGGTTGTATAAACCCGTACATACTGGTTACACAAAATTTTGCATAAAAACATTCATTTAAAACTGAACATAAAAAGGCTAAGGGTTGCCTCCAGGATGAACAACTGATTCTTCTTCCATAGGCAGCACAGCTTCATCACAGACTCCATTGACTCTACTAACCTGGTTCAAAGATATGAGACGCTAAAGATCCTCCTAGATCTTGTCCACCTTCCCCATCAGTTCACGGAGATTACTCTCATTGTCATCAATGCGAGCGTCATGGTTGCTTATTTGATATGAGGTGTAGCTGACAGAGTCCTCCATTTTCTTTATATCCCGGGCCATTTCTCGATTATCCATAACACTTATGGAGAGAAGTTCATACATACGTCTCAGATTCTTTTTAATGTCCGCCATTCCACCATTATCCCCTGCCTGAGCCATGTTTTCTACCTCTGTCAACAGGGTTCGAGCTAGCTGAGCCTGAACAGCTTGAACCGAATTGCCAGCAAGCTGAGACTGTTCCAATTTCCCAGGGACTAGTAAATTGTTGCAGTAGATTCTGAGCACCAGTAATTCCTTCTTCAACGGTAAGCCTTCACTTTCCCCAAAGGTCACTTTATCCAGTTTGTGCCTTGCAACATCAAAGATTTTCATTTAGGTCATCATTTTGAACATCTTTGTCCTGGTCTGTTAGTTTTGTACCTAGGGAAGTGTTCCCCTAAGTGACTTTAGCCTTAGTCACTTAGAAGGGGAAAAAAAGTGACCCTTGCATTAAATGACTTAAGTGACATTTAATTTGGCTATAGAGTATAAAGTCAGTTTTTGATAAATTTAAGTGGGTGAGTGAAATTAATATTTTAGAAATAAAATATGAGCAATTAATTTCAACCGTTGATCTCATTCAATCTCAGCCATTGGATGAGATGTCTCTTCACCTACCAAGGGTTATGAGCAAAAAGCAAGGAAAAGGCCATTTCATTATTTGTGAGAAGAAGAGAAGAGAGCTGAAGGAGAGAGTGGGCATGATTTTCGAGACACCCTGCTGGAGGAGATTTTGGTGGGCACGATTATCAAGGAGCATTAATTATTTGCACATAACCCGAGGTTGTATGGACTGCATTTACTGTGTGCACAAATTTCGAGGAGTTGTACAGACTGCATTTATTGTGGGCTTGAATTTCGAGAAGCTATACGACAACATTTATTGTATCCGTACTATACAGTTTGGGCACGATTTCCCAAGGCATTTTCAGCACATAAATCGAGGAAATATCAAGCATAGTTTTCGAGGTTGTTGACTTCATTTCCATGCACAATTTTTGAGGTCTGTACGACAGCATTTAATGTTGTCCGTATTGTACGAATTTCTGCAGTGATTCAGCATAGAAATAGAGGGCAGAAAGTTTACTTCTCTGCACAGAAATCGAGGCTAGAGGTTGCTGCTATTTAGGCACTGTTTTCGAGAAAATATTGCACAAAAATCGAGGCATCTTTTGCTCAAAAAACGAGGCAGCCTGTTGGGTTGAGATAAGTTGATTTTGACTATAAATGAATGTCTAATTTTTTTCCTGAAGCATAATAATAAAAACTCTATCTCTCTCTGACTGGTTTTCCCCTTGTGGGTTTTTCCAGGGCCATTGGCCAAAAATTCCTGAGTACTCTGTATTGAATGGCGTGTTGATTATTTATTTTCTGTCGGTGAAAAAGTGAAGTTACGGCAGTGTTTTAAGTCTAAAAATTTTGACGTTTATTTCCAGTCATTTATTTTTCTGAGAATGAAATAAACTGACAAATTTTACTTATAAATCGGAGGTTGAAAACTTGAGAAAAATCTACATGGTCAACCCATTTTGACCAAGTCTAGATCCAAAATGAGTTTAGCCTACAGTGGTTGATGTTGATTATTCTTGGCTTATCGTGTCCATTAGATGTATTCATGCCTCAAATGGTGATTTATTATGGTGGCTTGCATTATTTTTATGGTTATCAACATTTACAGGCCTTATTATTATTATTTTGGCATGGATGGGCCTTTTGATGTATCTTTTGATGGACCTACGGTGTATGAGTACTCATTCCTAGTGGATTTGAACATTCTGAGTCCATTGGTGCACTCAGTTTTCAGTTTTGGGCACAGGTGTTGGATATATTGGTCAACTCATCTTCCAGTTGTTGGACAACATATAAAAGTGGCATTTTGATACTTTCCGTGGTATTTTTTATTCACCTAGGTTGTTATCAGTGGACATATTGGTGTAGCCACTCATTTTCACTATATTGCTATGTTTCCAGATTCATTTCTACACTCAGATTTACCCTAGGTGTGACTAGCAATGAATTACAAACAATTTTATCTTCTAGGATGATGTTTCAAGCACATTAAAAATGAAGAATTGGCTAACAAAGGAAATCGATTCGGGAAAATGAGGCAAGGAAATGGCATGAAACTTGTTCGAAGCCTGATGTTGACATGTTATACACCTTTCGACATGGTCATCACCCTTTGTGGGGTCCACATCGTCCTAGCATTCATCATTTTGGGCGATTTATTGTATTATTGAGGGGCCACAACTTACTGACTTTAGTCACTTTATGATTATATCTTGATATATTATTTGATGTTGTGCCTTGGGGTCATGTTAGTGAAAGATATGTTACACATCCTAGCCCCACCATGTGTTATGTCATGTTTCCTAGTCATATTTTATATGGTGCGTCCATCTTAGGTGTCTTACGGAGAGTGTGCCCCTTCTGTTGTTGAGTTGATCCATGTGTGGTTTATCCAGCTAATCTTAGCAATTGAATAGATTGATGTATATTTTGATCCTAGCCATTGATACTTTTGGATCTATGTATTTTGTATTAGAGAGATCTATATATTGAGATGCTCTCGCATTTGTAAGAGACTTTGGGCTCTTGGATTTCGACAATAATAAAAATATTTTTGAGGAATATTTGGAAGCTTTGTAGAATGTTCTTGTGTGGAGATTGGAAAGTCATTTCTATTTGGCATTCTTGAGGATCAATTGCTTTTCCATAACATTTTTCTTGCAGGGAGACATGTTGATTTCCAGGAGCGATTTGGAGAGGGCGTTATTGTGGAGGAGACTCCCGTATCATTACTCCAAATTGATTTCAACTCAAGGAGTTTTCTTTATTGCATCTTTCGAGATCATCTGGATTTTTCATCAGTTGTCTTGTAGATCTTTGTTTCTAGCTTGTCGATACAATTCTAACTTTCGGGTTCACTGGTTTTGCAGGATAGGGGCGCATTGGTCACATGGAGAGCATAGCAATTTCATTTGGGAAGCTTATAGCCCATTTGCAATTGACCCGGATTGGAAAGATCATCATCACACTTGGTACGTTTCATTTTATTTTTTGCATTTTCGGGGTCTATTCCACCTGTCACCATTAAAACCCTAAAGTTAAAACCATCGTTTTCTAAAATATGATAGATCTAGCGATTATTTGAGCTTGAAACTTAAAACCCAAGTCCAAAATAATTAATAAACCCTAGAGACCAAGTTTGAGCTAAAACCGACTCCAGTCACCCATGAATCCAGCGCTGGTCACCTCTAGGCAATTCGCCCTCCTTAGGTTCTTAGTTATTTTCCGAGATCTATCAGTTGGGTATTGCTTGAACCCTCTTAAAATCATCATATCTATCATCATGCGTTATTCCTAGTGTCAAATCATCCTTAATCTACTCTTTTGGGTCCACATAGTAATTATTTGCTTAAACCCTAAGTGGATCTAATTTGGGTATCTTTATTTGGCACTAGATCTATCTAGATCTATTCTCATAAACTGATTGTGTTACATTTTTAGTATTTCTTCTTTGCCATAAGCCTCCTTGACTTGGTCCAAACCCCACATACCACATACCTTTCCCTAGATCTAGATCTATCCGCTCAATATCTAACTCTTGTGTCCATTGTTTATCCCTTAGAGTGCTTTGAGAGGGTGTTAGAAACTTAACTCTAAAGGTCTTCTTTATAGTTTTGGTGTTGTGTGATAAAGAGGACATGTAATTTGTTTCTTGTGTATATTTATGTATAAAAGTGAGTTATATATAAATAAATGATGTTTTGTACTTTATTGTATTAGGTCTCACTTAAAAGATATTTAATAATGAAAGTGAGTTATTATTAAATAAGAGTGCATTAAGTGAGGACCCTAGATCTTATAAATGAATCTCAACCATAGATTAGATGGTTAGAGAAGTAGTTATATTTTTTAAAGTATAAAACTAGGGTAAAGGACAAATTAGAAACACCACCATCAATGAGAAGAGAGAGGAAATTGAGTCTAGAGGAGAGAGAAAGACCCTAGAAGAGTGGCACATTTCCCAAGACAAAGAGCAACATTAATTGTAGAAAGTACATCAGCATTTATTGCACCTGACAAATCCGTGCAACGCACGTGTGAGGCACAAAAATCGAGGCAAATAAGCGTAGCTGTTTGATAGGGTTGTACAACATTTATTGTTGTTGTGGCACGATACCTGAGGCAAGCAGAAAGTATGAGACCGTACAACACGTGTGCAGATCGTACAGTTCCATACCACACGTGTGAAAGTACAGCAAATTCGTACAGCAGCAGATTGGCACGAAAAACGAGGTATTTGCAGTTATTTTGGGTGATCGAATTTGTCAATAAGGGTTGGAAGAAAAATATTTTCTGTATTGAAAAGAAAATTTCTGAGATTCTCCTTTTAATGATAATTTTCTCTTTGTAGGGTTTTCCCCAGGAGTTGGGGTTTTGCCCGGTCTTTGACCAAAATTTCCTGTGTATTCATATGTGAATGATTTGCTTCAGTCATGGAAAGTTCTTGATCATGGTGGTTTATATTTCAAATTAAAGAAGTCATTTTTAATCATAAACCCTAGTTAGATCAAGTGTTTGACATAATGTGTAAATGAGAAATTTCATATTAAGTCATTGAATTTCTTCATGATATCAGAGCCAAGTTGAAGTAGTATTCAAAGTTGTGAATCAAAGAACAAGTTGTGTTGTCTTTCCAGTTTAAGATTTGTTGTGAGTTGTTTTCCAAATAATGAGCATTAGGTATGAATATAGGTTGGATGGCATATCCAACTATCTACCTTGGAAAGTAAGAATAACTGCGGTGCTCAAAGAATGGAAGATGTGGAGCTTTGCAAAAACCAAAATGATGAAGCCCACTGACAAGGATGAATTAGAAGAACATGAAGACCTTGAAGCCAGAGCTCAGAGGGTGATCTTAGATGGGGTAAAAGAGCATCTTATTCCACATTTGGCAGAGAAGAAGATTGTCAATGACATGTGGGACACCCTAAAGCAATTGTTCGAGGCAAAGAATGAGAACCGAAGATGGAGATGAAGGACAAGTTACACAATGTGAACATGACCAAAGATGAAAGTGTAACCTCCTATCTAACTCGAGTGGCTCAGGTCAAAGATGAGTTAGCAGTAGTAGGAGAAACTATCTCAGATTCAGAGTTGGTAAGGATAGCCCTGAAGGGCTTTACCAAGAAATGGGAAGTTTTTGTCAAATGTATTGTTGATAGAGAGAAACTTCCGAACTGGTCCAGGCTTTGGGATGATTTTACCCAAGAGGAGATTCAAAAGGGAGCTCTGGGTGGTTAAGTCAGCAATGAGGTGAAGCATAATGTAGCCCTTGCAGCAAAGAAAAACAAGAAGAAGAAAGGCCTAAGTCAGATCAAGTGCTGCCACTGTGGACAGATGGGGCACTATTCTTCAAAATGTCCTTAGAAAAAGATTGTGAAAGAGAAGACTGGAAGAGATGTGGCAGCCTCTACAGCAGTAGAAGATTATGCCATGAAATTTGAGCAAGATTTTTCTCTTGTCTCAATTGATTCCAGTGTAGGAAGTTCATCCTTTGAGAATGTTTGGGTTGTTGACAGCGGTGCAACCAGACATATGACTGGATTCTATGATTCCTTTCAGATGATCACAACATTGGGGCCAAGACATTTCATCCAGACAGATATTGATAGTCCCCGGATTGCGATACAAGGGGTTGGAACAATCAGGTTCCAACTAGATCTTGGAGAATTCCTAGAAATACATGGAGTATTGCCTGTACCTGGGATGAGAGTTAGCAAACTCTCAGTATCATCCTTTGAGGATGAAGGCTATGGAATGATGGTGAGGTCTGGCCATGTCTTCCTGTATCGAAAAGATGAGCCAGTTGGGACCACTATTCTATTGGGAGATCGCAGGGACAGACATTATGTCCTAAGAGGGCATATAGTACGACTAGGAGTAGGAGCATGAGGGTGGTTATCAGAGTCAAAAATCAGGATGGTGTTGCATTTGATAGAAATGGTCCTAAAGAGGAGAGTGATTCTCTCCAGAGCACTGACAGGAGCCTTATCCAGTCCAGTGATGGTGCATATGAGCAGTTGGATGAGACTCGGGTTGAGTCTCAGGCTTCAAAGTTTCAGTTCGAGGTAGAGCATCTCTTTCCGAGATTGATTCCCAACAGGAGGGAGTTGTTGCAAGAGTCAAAGATGGAGATAGTGCTGGTGACCTTCCTCATTAAGATATTTAATAATGAAAGTGAGTTATTATTAAATAAGAGTGCATTAAGTGAGGACCCTAGATCTTGTTAATGAATCTCAACCCCATATTAGGTGGTTAGAGAAGTAATTACATTTTTTAAAGTATAAAACTAGGGTAAAGGACAAATTAGAAACACCACCATCAATGAGGAGAGAGAGAGGAGATTGAGACTGAAGAAGAGAGAAAGACCCTAGAAGACTGGCACATTTCCCAAGACAAGGAGCAACATTAATTGCAGAAAGTACAGCAACATTTATTGCACCTATCAGATCCGTACAACACACGTGAGGCACAGAAATCGAGGCAGA
This sequence comes from Pseudotsuga menziesii, assembly GCA_001517045.1. Taxonomy (NCBI): domain Eukaryota; kingdom Viridiplantae; phylum Streptophyta; class Pinopsida; order Pinales; family Pinaceae; genus Pseudotsuga; species Pseudotsuga menziesii. The sequence continues at coordinate 459,820 of LPNX010394517.1, read as the reverse complement.
TCCGTGCAGCTATTTGACAAGGTCGTATAGCATTTATTTTTATTGTAGCACGATTCCCGAGGCAGGCAGAAAGTACATAACCATATAGCACGTGTGCAAACCGTACAATCCTATAAACACGTGTGAAAGTACAGCATATCCGTACAACAGCAGATTCGCATGAAAATCGAGGTATTTGCAACTGTTTTGGGTGATTGAATTTGTCAGTAAGGGTTGGAAGAAAAATATTTTCTGTTGAAAAGAAAATTTTAGAGATTCTCTGTGTTGCCAGGGTACTCGTCCCCAGGGGTTGGGTTCGCGTCCCTGTCCCCGGTACCGTCCCCAAGTCTCGGAAACCAGGTCGAGGACCTCACAAACGTCCCCTAAAGTCCCCATCGAAGTCCCCGGGTACCGAAAACCTTTTGACAAAAAACAGGAAACTTGGGGACTTCTTGGGACACCGTCCCCCAATTTTGGGGACTTCGAGGAAACTTCTGTTTGTGAAAATTTTAAAAAATATATTTTTTTTATAATTTGTTTTCCTTTTATGAAGAGGGGTAGGGTGGGCATGGGTCCCCTTACCCTCTTAACACCCTGCGGGCCTTTCCACTCTCCCAACGCACACTTTGTCTTCAGTCGAAGCCTGTGATGGCATAGAGAGGAGAAGCTGCAAAAATATTTTTAAATTTGATTAGAGAGCAATTCTCTCTAATCTTCTGCACATTTTTTCCTTGTAAATTGATGTCAAAGTTCAACCACTAATGAATGATGCCAAATAATAATACAACCATGACCATTGTGTCTCGGTTGCAACCCAAATAGAACAATCTAAACTTCCAAATTTGCACATTTACTTTTAATCCTTTACTTGTAAATTGATATCAAAGTTCAACCACTAATGACTGATGCCAGAAAACGTCTTTCAGATGTTCACAATACAGGATATCCCAACATGTCGGGGTATTACATAATACAAACATACACATATTCAATTAAATGACAATGACAAATCAACTTCAACCAAAAGAAACAGTTAAAATGTTAAAGACATGAGCTAGTCTGGCAATTTAAATCTAAAAAGCTTAATTCAGAAACAATAATCCTTTTTTTACATTTTGTGTTCAAAACTGGTGAATTTTTAATGCGGCATGCTCGAGAGTTGAAGCTCAAACAAGCTACAATTTGTGTGGTTAAGCTATTCATTGTTCATTGTTCATTGTTCATTGTTCAATGTTTTCTGCATTTTGAATTTTGGATGTAGACTTGTTGCCTGTTGGTGTATGACATTGTGATTGGACATATATCATGATTGATATGAATATGCAAACAGTAACTTGAATTTCCACTTGGTTTATGTCTTATGATTATCTGATATCATGTTTATACTTAAGGTTCATATCTAATTTCTACTTTATATCAATGATTCATGAATTTTGAAGCAATGTGCATGTTACTTATTGAAATTGAATACAAGTGAAAATGATTTAATTTTTTATTTCATATATATATAGAGAGAGAGAGAGAGTACCCCGACGTACCCAAGTCCCCTGTTTCAAAAAGTGGCGTCCCCGTCCCCGTCCCCGTTCCCAAGTTTCTTGGCAACTTAGGAGATTCTCCTTTTAATGATAATTTTCTCTTTCTAGGGTTTTCCCCAGGAGTTGGGGATTTTCCCGGTCTTTGACCAAAATTTCTTGTGTATTCATACGTGATTGATTTGCTTCAGTCTTGAAAACTTCTTGATCATGGTGGGGTTTATATTTCAAATTAAAGACGTAATTTTTAATCATAAACCCTACTTAGATCAAGTGTTTGACATAATGTGTAAATGAGAAATTTCATATTAATTCATTGAATTTCTTCAAAGGGTTCGCTAGCCCTCATAGGCTAGTAGGGTCTCCCCCTTGATCTTTCTCTTAGCTTGAGCTAAAGTGACAAGAGCCCGTCCAGTGTGACAACTAACTTCTTACAATAGTGTACGAGGCCCTTGCAATGTCATTTGGTTAGCTACCCTACCTCTATCGTCCCAGATAAGATACCTATGGTGGTAGCTACACTTTGAGTGATAACAGTACTCTTCAGCACCATCGAAGACATTAAATATTTAGTGACACTAGGAGTATACTCCATGAACCAATCTCATCTGTTGGTCAAATGGAAAGATGTACCTAAGTTGTCTGTTGATTAAATGGCAAGATGCACCAAAGTCAATGCACCAAGCTAGATGACCAATGGTTATCTATTAGTTGTTCACCATGAATGCATAAAAGTCTAACTTCTCTTATGTTCTACAACATGAACCTTCTATTGAGGCCCTCCTTTGTTGGTCTTTTGTTCATCCAACCTCTTTCTACAGAATTTATTCAGATTGCATGCCTTGCTACAGTAGTGAGAAGTGATGTCCTTCTGACTCTATGTGGCATTGTCTTCGTTGCCCTCACCCTTCTTCTTTGTCCATTTACCTTTGCCCTTGAAATTGATGGCAAATGTCTGTTTTGAACCCTCCACCTCACCACTGACACCAAACTGTTTCTTCCATTTATCCTACTATACAAGCTTATTGTAAAGCTCATCAAACTTTAGGTCAACACAAATAGTGTTGATGTTCAAGGTTTCAATAAAGTGCTCATAACCACATGGTAATCTTTTCAACCTGATTACCACCATATTTGTTTCATCCCTCGTGCACTCAATGGCAGCTAGTTGTTCTTGGATACCCTTGATATTGAGTAAGTTCTCTTGTAATGAGGCACTCTCATCCATTGTTATCGACAACAACATGATCTTCAAGAAGAAGGCTAGAGCCTTGTCCAAAGTTTCAAACAGATCTTTCAATGGTTGTTGAAGTCTTCCCAACCTGGACCTCAAAAAGCATAACATCTATTTGAAGATAGCCATACGCATGACTCAATGAAGGTAAGAGGAGATGTGTTAAAGAATTTTTGAAACTCGACGTTTCAATCCCTGCTCTAGGATCATCACAAGACAACTCGAAGACTTCTTGAAGACAACTTGAAGTCTTCAAGTTGTCTCCTGATGATGATCCTAGAGTAGGGATCAAAACGTCAAGTTTCAAAAATTCTTTAACGAAGCTCCTCGTACCTTCAAGCATAAATAACTCCATGGACAACTTAAGCATGATTACTACATCTCTCTCTCACCCATCAAACTTGTCATGGTCTCTACCTACAATTGTGGGGCATGTATCTCTACCTAGGACAATATTAGCCAAGCATGTATACCAAAAAATGGCCAACATACGTTTCTTCCACACATTGTAGTTATTGCTAGAGAACCTCTAGCTGGCTTCCAACATGATGTTGATCAAAAAATCCATAATTATAAGTCACAAATACACTAAACCATACTGAAACAGAGTAAAATGTTGAAAAATACCTCTCAATCCCTGTATATTGGCTCTAAATCACTGTAGCATCCACATATCACTGGTGAACATGCAGACTTCTAAACAATATATCCACAAACAACTCAAAAACACACAGATTTTGACAAATCTGTTCAAAATCCGCCTGATAACCCCCTAATTCGTACACAAATAGTTGAAAAACATGCAAATCTAGACATATCTACTCATAAACAGCTCAAAGACAGTCATACCTAATACAAACCAGCACAAAAACAATTTATTTCTCCATAAATCTGCTAAAAACACAAAACCGGCAACAAAAATGTCCAGATTTGCAAATCTGGGCACCAATTCAATCAAGATCAAACCCAATCTGCTCTTAAACTCTAGTTTTTGCGGCTACAATTTATGTTCCTTACAGTCATATGGCTTAATGGCAGCTAAGAAAATCTATACAGGGACAAATCAAATCCGTACAGCATACAATTGACTGTACCATTTACAGTTGATTTCGTATGGACTTCTCTGCAAATTGGTTTATCTATATAGGGAAATATCAAACCATACTGTTGTTGGACACAATGGTCACACTGAGAGGGGGGTGAATAAGTGAGTGACCAATTTACAAACTTTTTACCTTCTTTTAGTCAACCAAAATGTATCAATCATTATGTCATCAATAAGATAATCAAATGCATCAGTTAAATCAATCATAAGCACATTCATCACATCAAAGGAGACACAAGAATATTTGGAATTTTGATCTATATTAATTGTACATGGAAGACAACAAGCTTTTCGATTATAATCAGCACCAACTGATAGAAAGATCACCAACTTTGAAGCAGGACCCAACCTGGTTTCTTTAGCTCCAACTAAGAATGGTTTGAGAAGTCCAATCCTCAAGTGCAAGTCACTACTTGCAAGCTTGATGCCAATCTCTGATTGTCATCAATCTGCTGCTCAACCATCTCTTCTCATCATCCTCTGCTTGCCAATATGCTCATCAACACTGCTGCTCATCAATCTGCTCATCAACACTGTTGCTCGTCAATCTGCTCTGTTGCTGGTCAATCTCTGCTCATCAATGCTGCTCATCATCTGCTCATCAATGTTGCTCATCACTACTGCTCATGACTACTGCTGGTCATTTGCTCAACACTATTGTCATCAGAGTTTGTTTATGCTAGAGACACTTCTGCTGAAGATATCAAGGCCACACCATAAACTTAACATGTCATCAAGGTCAACATCAAGCATACATCAACTCATTATACAATTCATCATCAAGGTGAATGTATTATGTGTATAGCATCATCATGCATATGATGTCAACACTTTAACCAAAAAGAAGTCTTCAAAGCAAACTTAATGTATGAATGCTAGTGTAATCATATTTCACCACTGTATGTGTGCTAGGATTGCATGCTTAATGGTTTGTATGATCTTTCACTGTTTGTATCATTAAAGCATATCACACATCAATCCTACATTTACACATATCACAAGCTTCATACCTTGACTGTATATCACTGAACTGTGTATATATATATATGTCAACTTACTCTTGAACTGTGTATATCCCAAACCACTGTGCAGATGCATTTATACCAGCACTGAACTAACTATGCATTCATTCACATTCTCAGGTGTCATTCAATCAAACTTGATCAAGGATGTCAAGCTGCTGGTCATACTGTATCATACTTAAACAGTTCAGGACTTCACTCAAAAGAAGACAGAGCTAGGGCTTCCATTGGCTTTACATGACTGTGCATACAAGTCACAACTCAGAATTTTAGGAAGATCTCAACCATCTTTGCTTTTCTTCACAAATTGTCAATCTACTGGAACTAGGGCATCATCCATACAGATATTCACGTCATAGGGTTGTTTTATCATAGGGTACACATATCTTATCATTGTATATCACTGAACATCACTCTCAGAATTTTAGGAAGATCTCAACCATCTTTGCTTTTCTTCACAAATTGTCAATGTACTGGAACTAGGGCATCATCCATACAGATCTTCACATCATAGGGTTGTTTTATCATAGGGTACACATATCTTATCATTGTATATCACTGAACATCACTGTATACTTTTCAATCAACATGCCTATCATAAGCCGTGCATATAAAGTTTTTCAGACTCTTTAATGTCAGAGATATATAAAGCTTGATTCCATTATGGCTACCTTAGAATTATACTATCCAAAATAAGTGCACAGAACTTGATCCTCATAACATACTTGTCTTCACCATACCTGGATCCTGGTGGATTTTATGGCTGACTTTATGATAGTTCATCATTGACTAGGGCTTCCTCACATGTCATTGAAACCTTCAGGACATGAAGGTAAGAAACAAAATATTATCCACCATCTGCTTCAGATCATAAAGATAAGAACCAAAAAATATTATCCACCATCTGCTGCAATAAATTCGGATGGGACTGTTAGGGCATTTCTCCAATTTCAGGTCTGTTTGTCCGCAATTTCGAGACTTCTCCTAACTGCTGCAAGTTTCCTTCACACGAAAATATCAGTCACTTGGCTGCTGCTCCCAAAAAGAAAAAGATTGTTGCAAGTTTCAACCCAAAAAAATGTTTAATCTCTGTGGAACCTTCCGCTGTAACCCCACCGAAAACCTTCCTCAGATCAGCAAATTTACCAAAAAAAAAATTATACTCTGCTACTGTAAAAAAAACGTGGCCGCTGTAAACAATGGTAAGAACCCCAAGGAAAAAATTCTGCAAAATTTGGGCTGTTGACTTCCTCTGCAAAAATCAGACTGTNCTACTGTAAAAAAAACGTGGCCGCTGTAAACAATGGTAAGAACCCCAAGGAAAAAATTCTGCAAAATTTGGGCTGTTGACTTCCTCTGCAAAAATCAGACTGTTTTTTTTTTCTCTGTCTGCGCCTGCGAATTTCCTCATTTCTCTAGCCTCAGTCAGTGAAATCTCTCTCACTCATTCGTTAGTTGTGATTTGATGTTGGCATGTGTGTTTATATACACATGAACATGTGTCCACTTCCTCAAATAGAGGCCTACTTAAAAGGTAAGATGGTAAGAATTTTATTTTGACTTTTGAATTTTTAAATTCAAATTTGTCATTTTTATTTTTATTTTGACTTCAAATAAAAATTCTTACCACTTCAAATGGTCAACCTTGGTGGCTTGCAATATGTATTTTCTTTGTTTTATTCTCTTATGTATTTTTAATATTTTTATCTTAAAACATCTTTCAAAGTTATTCACATCATTTGAAATTTATGTCCATGTATCCTCCACCTTATTAGGCCATCAACACCCCAAAGACCAAGGACCCTTATTTAGTATGCTTTATTTTGTCCACAAGCAACTTAGGTCACCACAAGCCATGTCGTCATTATGGTGTCATCATGCCACCATGTAAGTGGGTGCAAGGTCTTTCTTATGCCCTAGGGCCACCCCCAAGGGTTCCAAGACCCCAAATGCCCATATCATCTTCATTTCTTTAAGACCAATAAACCATCTAGTGTGTGGATCAAGAGGCTTCTTCAACTACCTCAACCACACCAAGAGACCCTCAAGGGTCAAGATCCATCACGACATCACCTGTGGCGTAGTTGGGTCTTCTTTTGGGGTACCATGACACCATCAGAGCATAAATGACCACAAAATGGGTCATTAATGCTTTTCCAACATTCATCAAAGCTTCAAGACCATCTCCTCGGTCTTCAACATCTTTAGCGGAGTCTCAGCAAGGTGGTGGCTTCAATATCCAAGCTTGTGGGTACAGGGACCTTGTCAACTGGGTACAAGGTGCTTCAAGGTACAAACCCACTCTGTAAAGGATCCAAGGCACTGCAGGTGGGACTGTTATCACATATATAGAGATTCCAGTACATTTTTTCAGCCAGTTCCCTTACATATGAGATGATGAGATGAGCATCTGTGATGGATCACTATTTGATGATGGACTGTAGTACTTTCCCATGCCATGACTGAGTCTCAGGACACTCGGGTTTGAGGACTGATGTAGCTATTCAGCCATTTATAGAGCAGTCAGTATTGCACGAAGTCGTAGCAGCAGTTCTCAGTGGACAGATGTTGGTTATGATTGGTTATTCACAAGTATATGATTCAGCAAGTTTTATCTTATGTTATGGTTATTATTGCTTTTATACTCATTCTTGTGACATGCCTTAGCATTTAGTGTCATGATCTGGCGATCATATAAATATGTGGACTTGGTTGTATTGATATTATGTATGTATGTCTCTACTTAGACCTAGAAGTTCATGACCCATACTCATTGGTTTTACCCTCCTTAGGGAGAATAGAGGTGATCACTCCCACCTTACTTTGGCTTGCTAGTGTTGGTCTCATTTCTCACTATCTCCACCCATCCATTACCTTCCAATTATGTTTATATCTTAACCTACTACTTGACTTGTGGCATGGAGGACCTTTCCCCACTGTAGCCTCTTTGTTGGATAAGCTTCCCTATTTATTTGTGTCTTGGCTCTGAGTTGCCTACGTTATGTTGGCTAAACCTGAAACAAATAGCGCTGCCATCAATACAATGTATATGGAAATGAAATGAATATCTTGTGAAAAGCCCATTCATGAAAAGAAGTGTTTCTGAACATATATGAATGCAAGGCAAGCCTAATTAATTGGTTTTGAAGTGTAAATGTGAAATGTGAAATGTAAAACCCATGTAACAAGTGTTTTTAAACACGCATGGAACATGAAGCCTCAATAAATAAAAATCCGTGTAACAAATGCATGGATCAAGGCTATGGAAACTCAAAGGCCCAAAAAGCAATGGTTCTTAAAAGTTATATCTAAAAGATTGTTGGCCTCACTTGTATTTGATATGGATTGTGAGCATTTGTCAAGGTGAATAAGCACCTCAGAACGTAACTTACCCATTTGTGAGACACTGCCATCCCTTGTGTTATTGTTTGTCCAGCATATGATAGAGTGAGTATCCCCTTTCCATTTCCAAAGTGTCACAGTGTCAAGTTGGTAGTCACCCTTTAGCCTAGCCTTTTGATTTTTAGCCTTCATCCTTCACTAGCAAATTGATTACAACTATGAAGTGAGTATGGTCTTGAAAGTCTGGTCTGAGCCATAATAATTACTTTATATATTTGGTTGATAGACCGCCAGTGAAATGATTACTATTTGTTTTAATTGTTACTTGAATGATTTGTGGAGCATGTCTCAACCTCTAACACTTACAGCAGTTTGATGCTAGTCTGGGTCATATTATTGATTATTTGATCATTTACAGAATATTGTTATTTTATTTGTCTAGGCATATTAGATATTGTACATGATCATGCAGAGATCTGTAGGGTGTATGAGTATACACCTTAGATGGATTTGGGCTCCCTGAGACCAATGAGACAGTTTGTTTTCAGTTCTAGGCAGCTATAGTGGCGATTTGCCTCATTATACCATTCTTGTGCAGTTTTTCCATTTTAAATGGCCTGTCAGAGCATAAGGATGATTTGATTGGTTCACCTAGGGCACTGTCTGAGGAGGGGGTGGTCTAGTCAGTTGTTTTTACCATTATACCCCCCTCCCGGAGAGCTTGGTGAGCTTAGCTGGACAATGCAGGCACTCTAGGTGGCAGTTTCGGCAGGTTCACAGTTCCCGAGGCAGATTAAAAAAGGTGAAAATGGCTACTGAGGAATTCAATTTGGGCTAATGAGGCAAGGAAATGGCATGGGATGAGCTTTGATGATGAGTGTGATGTCTTCAGCCCCTTCTCCAGCAGTTTCAGTATTCAGAAGGACCCACACCCATCTCTCCAACATATTTTATGATTTTCTGGAGCTTTTGGAGGCTCACGATTTTCTCAAAGAGGCACTATTTTGCACTTTATATTGTGCCATGGGGACACACTAGGGGTGTTAGACACTACCCCCTAGACCCAACATGAGCTTTATTCATGTTTATTTTGTCATATTGAGTGGGATCCCCTCTCCTAGGGCGATTTGGTCCATTAATGTATTATATTATTACATTGATCCATGTAATTTATGTTGAGCTCATCTCAACCATTGATTAGAACATTTTGATGTTTTAATCTTAGCCATCCATTCAAAAAGTGGTTAGGAATTTGGTAACTCTCTGTCCTATTTAAAGGAGAGCTTCTCATTGTAAAGGAGTCTTTGGCTCTTGGAATCTTGATAATAGAAAAACTCTTTTGTGGAAATTCTTGGGTCTCCTTTGCATCTGGTGTTCTTCGATGGTGATTGAAAAGTCTATTGCATCCCAGCATTTGAGTATTTGTGGTGAGATCTATATTTTTGTGGAACCTTTGTTTTGTCTACAAAAGGGCGACTTCACTCGGGCGTTTTTGCAGGGCTTCCTCAACTCGCTTGTTTGGCATCGCTTGTATCAGGGGGTTATCATTAGTATCATTGTGATCTATGGTTTCATCTTGTTACTTCTTTTGCAGCATTTGTCCATTTCTCTTGATGCATCAAATCTGATATTGTTGACGTTTGTTGTGCGGGAGGGAGGGCGCATTATCTTCCTTGGGAAAATCAATTTGCATAGAATACTCATCCAAATCTTCTCAAATTGATCGGGAAGGCATAGATCATCATCATCAAGGCATCTACAAGGTTATCCAGGTAAGATCCATAGGTTTGTTCTTCTTTTCTTGGTTCTAATCCATTGGCATCTTTATTTTACTGTCAAAACCCTACGTTAAAATAATCGAAAAATTGTGTGGAACAAACTTCTTGATCAATTGGCAAACCATTTCTTAGTATTGTAGATCGGGTCAAACCCAAAGTGGGTTCTCCTAGGCGTCATGCTTGGGTGACTCTACAAGGCCCAAACTCCAAGGCACTAATCCTTCAACCCTAGCGCAACCCTCATTTGGCCAATTTTTCTTTTGTTTTGATCCTATCTCTGAGGCTTGGGTACTTTGATACTGTCATACTTTTCATCAAGTCTATCCATTGGTACTAGATAGCCCCAATCTTGTCCTTAACCTCCCTGCATTGAACACGGTTCCTAAGGCAGTGGATATTTTCATCATTTGGTGGTACCCTAATCCTAGATCTAGTAGTAAAACTCATAAGTCACTTGTATTTCAACCCTAGATCAATTTCACACTTCATAAGCTTCTTGATCCAAACTATAACTCATCTTGTGATTTCATCCATATATCTACGGTTTACTTCACCGTACACCTTACGTATTTCATCTTCCATTGATTTGATCTGGTGTCTTGGTTTGATCTCTCCTGTCGGGAGTAGATATGGGTCTCCCCATTGTTGTCTTGGGCTAAAATAACATCAAGTGAAGGTTGCCTCGATTGGTGTGACAACCATCCATTTGGAAGTCGAGGCTATCTTGGTTCACCTCTTTGGTTGCCCATCCCTCTACCATCCATCTTGGATCCATTTCATAGGGTCAACTACAAGTTTGGTGATAACAGGGACTTGGTGGTATCAACAACAACTTGTGGGGCTACTGTAAGTCCATGTTGGTATCAATGACAATTTCATCAACAACTGTTGTGCAGCTAGCAACTGGGACATACTGCAACTGTACAATTGTTGTGGCGGTGGTTCTTGACAATTGACCCATACGCCGGCTGATAGCTGTACGACTATCTTACGATCCCAAAAAAACTTGTCTTGTGGAACCTCAAGTTGCAAGGTTCCACTTGAAACAATTTACATTGCTGCAGAAAAGAAAAACCAAAATAGCACCTAGTTGCAGTGAAACCCTTTCGACTCTTTGATGCACTACGTTAGCGATGCCTCAATCCATCTCTGCCAACAACAATCCCTAGGTCTTCACACTCTTACAGTCTCCAAGGCGCAAACTGAGTTCTAATACCATATCACAGAAATCAAGCACATAAAGAAACCAAGAGTAACTCGAAAGAATTATCATAATGTATTGCATAGATGAGAAAGTGAAAGCTTGCTTATATAGAGTTACAATGAGGTCGAGTCAATCCACTTTATGAATGTGGGATAGATTATGAAATACAACGCATAAAACCACAAAATAACATAAAGTCAGAAGTGTCTTTGTTAATGTCTAAATCTCTAATATCTAATTGACCATTATAAACTGTGTTTTACTTTAAAATGCAAAACGATTGGATCCTTTGTGATAGCTCTCTTCCCTGTCTAGAGATGATGGTTTGTTTGAAATTCCATCTCGAAACTCTAGTTTAAAATGAATATCATTGATCTTCTTTTAGCCAATCAACTAACTTTACTAGAGCCAAATCTTCTTTAGCTTCTCTTCATATTTTACCTTTAAATTTTAAGGTATTTTATCCAAATGAAAATAAAGTCCCGGTAAATTATTAATATCTTTAGATCCCAAAGTCACCTAAATGAAAATATGGGGGGAATCACTCTCCCTAAAACAAAAAGCAAGTATCAAGGAAAAAAGGCTCAATACTCATGTACCTCGCTTCCTTTGTTACCAATTTGACAGAATATTTGATTGCGAAATATGACAATTCAATCAGCAAAAGCAGCAAGCAAACAAAAATTTGCCCTCTACATAGTGTGTAAACTGATCATAATGGAAATTAGGATTAAAACGCACTTTCTATGACCTAAACAAAAGCTTTGAATTTCATGTGCCCCTCCAAGAGGATTTTTAGGAAATGCACTGACCTGCCAACAGATAAATATTCCATATTAGTGATCTTTATTGCTGAAGACATTCATATTTTCCTCAAGAATAGAGAAGCACAATGGTAAGTATCAATTGCAAAGAAAAAGAAAATAAGTGTTTCTTACACGAATCTTGAAATCTCGATCAGCAGTTGCAATTAATCTCCCACATGGAGAGATCTCCTGTAAATGTATAGGCCACATTTAGGTAAACTTTCAAAATAACGACAGTATGATCTTTTCCCAAAATTAAGAAAATAGAATTAGTAATCTAAATTACAGAAAAATTCATGCAAGGCCACATGATTCCAACTCAACAACAATTTGACTTGCCAAAAAACAGAGACAACTTGCCATGACTCGGCAATAATTCACCATGTGAAAATAATAGACAAAATATTCAAATTTTACAGCAGATTTTCCATTCCATCAAATTAGATTGCGCATTATAGTCATAAGCTAATACAAATTGTTATTCAAATGAAAGTTTACATCAATATTCAATATAGAAATAAGATAAAGAAAAAAAGTCATTGCTGTCCACTAGTGCCTAGAGTAGTCAACGGGACTAGAAAGAGCAACAAGACACAATAGGGATGTGGGAATGTCAAGGATGCTCCTAAGTGACAACAGGGATACATATAAAAGAAGTGAGCAATGTTACCCCTCATATTGTATGAGGGTTACAGCATGATTTTGATCAAGCTTGAAGGTTGATTCAACAGATGAACTGGGGTACATGTGAGCTTTGGCTTAGAGATTTTGCTCTCTTTCGATTGATTTGATGTTGGGTTGATGCTAGTTGAGGTCTCTTCATGGTGTTTTGATGATATCTTGACAATAATATGCTCTCCTTCTTGGTGATTATGGGTGATGATGGCATAACTAAATATGGATTTGTTATAACATAAACATTTGCAGCTGGGCTACCATGATGCAGCCTACAGACTTATCTCTTTTTCTTTTCTGAGCTACTTTTCACATGGGGTTTTAGCATGAATCATTACAGCTTCACCCATTTCAGATCCTTGTTCAGCGGATTTTCCTTGCCAGGACCGAGATTCATTGGTTCATTGAGATGATTTCGGTGGTGACCTAGTTCATTTCAGCAGAGTAGCAGATCAGATGTGGTACACACAGTCACATAGGGGCCTAATCAATTGGAGACAGGTATATATGGCGAGATCAAGTATATGCTTACTTTGTTTGATTTTGCTCTATGATGTATGTCAAACACCTATGCTTGTCATGTTAGTATGATTATGGTGACATGTGCTTATATGTACTAATGCCTAAACTTGTGTTATGACTAATCAAGGGACTTGATGTGAAGACTGTTGTTCATGCCATGCTTGTACAAATAGTAAACCTTAGTACTAGGTTAGCCCCATGTGTCATTTGTCCCCGTCCGTCTAGTTCATTCGTTGTTGAATCTATCCCATGACTTAGACTGATAGAGACTTGTGAGATTGAAGATATTTTCCCCATCTTGACCCCTGTGCATGATAGACTCCATGTTGTTATGTGTCTTTGGCTATGAAGTATGTGACTTGGTCAATGTCATTGGGTTCACTGGGAAGTTCTCCTTTAGTCCTCAAAACAAGTGCTCCACCAAACAATGTTGCTAAACACTAAAGCATCCGAACGCATAAAAGCTATATCTAAAGGATGCAAAATTATAAATGTTGTTAAAAAGGTAGTCAGTGGCCAAGGGGTTGAGCACTCATTCTTTGTATAATGTAAGGCTCATCTTCTCTCCACAGGGGCAGCAAGGAGAGGCAAACCCGTCGGGGCTATGGACTGCTCGCTGGCAGCGAGTCTAGGCCTTAGTCATTTACTAAAGCCCAAAAGGCTTTCTAGGGCACCTTCTCTTGTAGGCTGGCTACTATCTTATGTGAAATATGAAATGTATTGAAAAGGTTAATGGTCAAAGGATGAGCACTCACTCTTTGTATAGTGTTCGGTTCATTTGCCCCCACAGGGAAACAAGGTGAGACTAGCCTGCAAAGGTTGTGTCTTTGTCAATACTGGAGCCCAAAAGGCTTCCAACCTCCAGGGCACCTGCCTTTGAAGGTTGACCTATATTGCAAATTAGTGCAAAGGAAAACTTACTAGAGTCTGAAGGAAACAAGCCCAAGTACTTTATCCACTTATGAGACACCTCCATCCCCTATACGCAGCGTATATCACATTGGTTGAGTGTATTGGTTATCATTCAAAGAGATCACTTAGTCAAAGTCAGTCAAAAGTCATTCCTCTTTGCCTTAACCTAGTTTTCCATCCTCGCCCAACAGTAGCACATTGATTACACTTTGTAAGTATGGCATGAACTAGCAGACTTCCAGAAAGTTCCAAGATTATTTAGAAACACAGGTATATCTTTTGCTACTATTATTATTGTCACCATGATTATGAATAACATTGATTTAAAATTGGTTTTGATATACAGCATTAGAGCATTTCTTACCCTAGATGCTTACAGGATCATATTGATGCAATATTTCACCTTCAATTTGGGTACTTTGACCTGGTCAACCCAGTTGACCAAGTCAAGCACGGTTCCCAAGGCATTGACTCAAAAAAACATGGTTTATATTTGTTCCAGACATGCCCAGGACCAATACTGTGGTTTCAATTTTGAGAGTTTGGCCCAAGATCTCCTGATCAGTGATTATTATCACTTTATTATTAGCCAAATGATCAAATTTTATTACATATGGCAGTGTTTTTGGTTCTCCTAGAGCAGTGCAGTGTTCTAGGGGGTAACAGTAGTCACTTATACCATTCTTTTGTGTCTCCAGATCATCTAGAGCAGTCAGTTTGCCCCAGTTCTCATCCTGGACAGAGCTATGGTGGTTTTATCATTTTCTAGAGGACGTACCTGCAAAAATGAACTAGGAATTTCACTGAAAAAAAACGATTTGGTCAATTGGGCAAGGAAATGGCTTGGAATTTTGGCAGTTTATGTGTTTCAGCATCCCAGACAGTCCTTCAGCAGTTTTCAGTTAGCATTTGTCCAGATTATTTTATTTTGGCTCAGTAAGTGAGGAAATCCCCCAAGGGGCGCCCCCTCAAATTGGCTAATGATGTATTTCATTGTTATATCATATGTTATGAAGTTGTAAAGGGGCCTGGGGTGAATTAAGCCCCTAGTGACCCCCTCTCATGTATTATCATGTCACACCTTATGTTATATTGTGACTTTCACTCTAGATAGGCGTCCTTGAGCAAAGTGTGCCCCCCTTATTGATGTGGTCCCTTGATCCATGTGATGATCTTTGTATTGTTGATCTCCATCGTTGACGATGTCTTAATCTCAACTATCGGACGATAGTTAGTTGAAATGTGGACACACTCTCAAACTATTTAAGAGAAGTGACCCCCCCATTGTATTTCATGAGCTTTGGCGCCAGAATATTAAATAAAGAGATTTGTCTGGGATTACACTATGAGTATTGTTGATGAGTTGATGATTTGATGATTGGCATTGTTGTCTTTCCATACTGAGCTTGTTTCAGGATAGATCTTGTATTTTTCCTTTACCCATTCATTTGCAGGTTGAAGGAGGCGCGCTAGAGGAGGGATCAATTGTGGGGAAACTCACCCTGTCTCTGCTCTTGGGTGTTCGGTTCAAGGAGTAACTCTTTCTTTATGTTTTTTTACCGCTTGTCCTTTCTTTATTTTGCAGATCCTATTCGTCTGTCTTACCATTTGATTTTCTCTGGCTTGGCAAGTTGAAGGGGGCACTAGGGTCACTGGCTGAAGTTGACCTCTATCAAAATCTCTCCCGGAATACTCATTTGATCAAGAAAGCAGCATTCTTCATCATCTCATATGTCATCTACAAGATCCAGATACGTCTTCCAAGTAAATTCTTCTTCGTTTAATTTCTTCATACATTGCCCATCACTACTTTTATTCAGAAAACCCTCTTTAGAAGTACGAAAATTCATCGGACCAATTTTCACTGGGAATCTGGAGATTTGGCAATCTGGGTTTTGTCTGGCATACTGAAAAAATCCTCTCTCCCTTCTAGCCGTCAGCATTAGAATCCTCTACCTGTCTCCAGGCACTAATCTTAGTAGAGAGAAAACGCCCTTGCTTGACCTGGTAGTCAGTTCCCTTTGTTTGTTATCCTGGTTTCTCTTGGATCTTTTCACTGTCAAATCTTTCACCCAAGTTAGTGTGCAATAAGCCATAATTTTCAATATCAACTACGTCCTAGGGATTTCTCAATTATCTGCTTAAATTCACAGGGAGAGGGTCCAAGTTTGATCATTTGAACCGGCACACTAAATCCTAGATCTGATCAAAGTCTTCACAAGCCACCTAATACTTTCACTTGAGTAACATTGCCAGTCTAAATTAACCACCCCTACTCAAGCATCTTTAATTTGTGGCTTATCCTCCGAATCTAAGGTTTCAAGCACTCACCTTACATATTCTCCATCAGGAGTATGATCTAGTGATGATCTGGTGATTTGTCTTAAATCTTTCTTTTCAGGATTGATCTGGGTCTCCCCCATTGTCATTTGGGCTTTCTCTAGTGGCATAAAGCAAAAGAAGTCTTAACCGACGTGACAACCATCCATCTTTTGGGGGGTAGGATTTACGTAGGTCACGACTTTGGTTGCATGTCCCCTCTACCATCCTTTACAGGATCACTTAATCGGGGCAACTACAAGATCCATGATAACAGAATTATAGTAAAAACTTTGATAATTTATTATGGATCTTTAACAAACATGTGAAAGAGTCTTATTAGAAATAGTGTTGAAGCCACCCCCTTATACATCCTCTAGTCCAATGTGTATTATTGTGTGGAGGGGCCAATTTGAATAGGGCCAACCAAAGGCCGTCCCACCTTGGCTCGTTTCATGTCACACTTGAAGAATTTGTCAAAGATAGCTTTGGCTAAGTCATTCATATATTTGGACTCGTTTTCACTTTGAGCAGGTGGCATCACACATGGGGCCACCTTTAGGCATGGGATATATGTTAATGTATGAGGCAAATACCTATATACATAAAATGGGCTTCTTCTTTGAGCTCACAAATGTGTCATGGTGGAGCTTTCAAGTTAGCACATCATTCTAATTTACAAATCACATCATGGAGTCGTTTTCACTTTGAGCAGGTGACATCACACATGGGGCCACCTTTAGGCATGGGATATATGTTAATGTATGAGGCAAATACCTATATGCATAAAACAAGCTTCTTCTTTGAGCTTTCAAGTTAGCACATCATTCTAATTTACACATCGCATGGGGTCGACCCTTTTGTTATGAGTATGGAGTTGTCTTATGTATTGAAGCTTCCCTTTATAAAGCCGACTTTTAATTATGGAATCATGGGTCCAAGCATGGAAGGAGTGGTTTAATCCTATGGAGCATGTCGTCGTTTGTCTTATGCTTTTAATTGGGGCAATTTAATCATGTGACTTTGGGCCCACATGATGAAGATGGATTAAAATTTGAGCCATCGAAGGTAGTCAAATGCCTCTATTTAGCCTATGACTTTTACATATGGAGTCGTTCTTTGGTGGGGTTGTGGTACATTCGATATATTTTATGAATCGTTGTTCCCTTGACTTACTCGACCATGGCATGTATGGCACCTTTTGGTACATGCCTCTGTTGTGATGTGGAGCTACTTCGTGCCATAATTTATTGGTTCAGCGATTTGGGCATACCATCATTTGAGGGATAAATTGCACATTATTTCATCCCTTGTTACTTGCAAGTGAAACTTCGATTTGTGGCCCACCATTAAAAAAAATATTAATCATACTTTCGTTGGTTATGGAGGCCCTTAAGGGTTCGTTGGAGCTATTGGTATAGTCAAATACATTTGAGGGAGTACATGATTCACCATCTCACTATTTTATTATTATTTGGATTAGTATGAGAGGTGGTTGTGGATTATTATTATTTCCTTTGGAGAAAAAAGTGAATCTCAACCACTTCATCTTTTTATTAGAAATTTTGTTGAGTAAATGGTGGATCTAGGACAAGAAATTATTATTAAATAAAGAGTAGCCCTTCCTCATTTTTTTCATGGCTGAATTTTTTGAGTTTCCTCTCCTTGGAGCTCAATAGATATACTTTCTTGGAGCATGTGTGAAGTGTTGGAGTTTCTATTCTATCAATGTGAAGCTTATGTTTCTATTTCTAAATGTTGTTACTAGTTAGTGATGTGATGCTAGAACTTGCTTTTGTTCTGACCAGTTGAGAAGGGTATATCTACCATGCTAGAAGGGTTTTAGTGAGGAGTCTCTCAGTGTACTTCCTTTCGATATCTTATGCACGATTGTATTAACTTGCTCCTATCATCCTCTAGAGTTATTGCTTGTAATACTTCATTGTGTATGTCACACCCCATTCGCAATGTTTTAACTTTTGATGTAGCACCCTTTTGGTCCCTCCTAGTCTATTTTCTATATTCAATTTTCAGAATGTTAGGACTTCATTGTGGCATGCTTTAGCGACCCTTGTTGTCTTAACCATACATGGGCTTTCCCTCTTCAATTGGCCTCTTGACTCCAATTTCCTTGTTGGTATAGGAACTAATCTCTTAGTACCTCCATCACCCTTATTTTTATGCTACAGCCGTGTTTTGCTAAGTTGTCCCTTCATATCACCTTCAACCTCCTTGATATAGCCTTAGTAGTCCTGTCTTAGGGAATCCCCCCCTTGTGTTGTAGAAAAACCAACCTAAAGTGTTGAAGAGGATTGGTGAGGTGACAGTGGCCTCCTTTTAGTTGTTCATGGGCAGTAACAAACAAAGATGACTACTAAGTTGCACTCGGTCGAAATTTCAAGTGAGTCGGCAAAGATGAACAAAGTACTTGTTCAAATTTAGAGCTCAGAAGTCCATCAGGCCTTCTTGGCCCTTTTTTTTGTATCACATGTTCATACCCTCTTGGGGAAATTGTAATCAATGTGTTAGCAAGAGAGTTGTATGTAAAAGACTCGGCATCCTAGACATAGACATCAATCCGCCTAGCCCATAGTGTTTTTTCCCTTGATAATTATTGGTTGTTGCACAAGCAACTAATAATTTTTTAGTTTTTCCCTCATACCTTCAAAGTTGGGGTAGTCGTCTTGGTGGTTAGGCCTTAGGAAGTTATTAGAGTCTAAGTGTCAATGTATATGAGCATGCTAGTCATCAATATTGAGTCGTATGGACATGTGCTAGGTCCCCCTAGGCTTTGTTCTATTCCAAGAAAAAAAATCCACTTTTTAGGCGAAATCTGGCGTGGGGATGCTCATTTTAATACTCAAATCATACTCTTTACCCCGAGACTCACTTTTTATATGCTTCAGGTGATTAAAAAGTCACGTAAGGTCATTTTTCGCTAATGGAGCATCAAAATGGCATTCTAATGCAAATATTGCAACATTTTGGCATAAGACAAGGTTTGAAAAAGTCAAAAAAGGGACATGTTTAATGTGTTGGGGTAACATGGCAAATTTGTGCCCCATGAAGGCAACCCCATCTAATCTTAAAGGCGGCATCTTAAGAGCATATTTTGGAAGTGTGGCGAATCAATTTTGTTGGTGAGATGCACCAACCTCAAAGATTAGCGATTGGATTGTTGCATTGGCGACTTAGGAGGTAGCAAGTAGGTGGAGTGAGGTCGCCTACCTCATGGGAGGTGGTGCCTCCTCCATAATGACCACTCCATTCAACTCTAGCGCATCCCTTAATCAACTCATGCAACTAATAAAGGAAAGGCTTTGGAGGCTTATGTTGGTGTTATCATTGGATGTTTGGTTGTTGTTTGCTTCATAACTCAATGAGGTAACTTGTAAGCTTTGCAATGATAGTTTGTAGTTTGGAATGAAAATTTTTGGTAACGCCAACCCGGTTTCAGTTTGTCACTACGTATGGTTTAATGCCCAAACCCCATCATGCATGTACATTTAAAAATTTAAAATTTTACTAAAAAATTGATACACATGATATATAATCTCAACTTTTTCAACTCTGAAAATTTATGGCAACCCTAGTTTTCTTACTCAAAATTAATTCAGGCAACACACATGAAAATTAAAGACTCAAATTTTTTACCAAAATGATCCAAGAAAAACCTTGAAGGGGAAACCTGTTCTTCAGAGAGATTTTTATTTCTTCAGAGACAATTCCAATCAACAAATTACAACAATACTTATCTCATTTCATCTTGAAAACTATGCAAAAAACAAACTAGCAAACTGTTGCACGGACGCCTCGATTTTTGCGCCTGCATGCTGCCTCGAAATTTGTGCCTATACGGTATGTTGTACTGACAGCTAAATGTTGGTACCTACCTTGAAAATCGTGTTGTACAAATTTCTAAATCAACCTCGAAAACTATGCCTACTTTTACCTTGATTTCTGTGTTGTACAGACTTGTACGATTAAAATTAAATGTCATACGGTTGCATTGGAAATTGTGCCATTCTGCTGGTACAATAGTCTAGAAATTCGTGTCGTCCTTTCTCTTCCTATTTCTTGACATTTTTGCAAGGGTTTTCTCTCTGGTTTTTCTCTTCCCTCTTGCTCCTCTAATGAATTAGGTTTGTATTTCTCAAGCCTTTTTGTTTTAGTAACTTCCATCTCCAAATCAATGGCTTATAGATTAAAAGCCAACTAAATGAGATCTAGGGCCCATCTCATTTCCTCATTAAAAATTACTTCTTAAATATTGAATGTGAATTTAATGCACGCCCACCTTTTAATCTCATAAAGTCACTTTAAAATCATTATAACTCAAGTCATTCTCACCTTTTAGATTAGTTAGGGACCACTTTTTAAAGTGTCCTTGTCCACCCCAAGGCATGAATGGACAAACACTTCCTAGGTAAAATTTCAACACTCCCTCTTACCGAGGAAAGTGTTTTCACCACTCCCATCTTGTCTCTGAAATGAATGTGTTTCCCTTTTCCCAAAGACTTTGTTAGAATATCTGCTACCTGCTCATCAATAGAAATGTACTGCAAATCTACAGCTCCTCTTTAGACATAGTCTGTGATGAAGTGGTATCTGATCTCAATGTGCTTTGACCTATCATGAAACATTGGATTGTCAAAGAGCCTGATGCAACTCTGATTGTCACAATGAATAATAGTAGGCCTCAACTCCTGACCAAATAAGTCTACCATCAACTTGTGAAGCCACAATGCCTCGCAACTAGCCCGAGTGGCTGCCATGTGCTCAACCTCTGCAAAACTCAAAGCAACGAACTTTTGCTTTCGACTGAACCACGACACAACTGTCGAGCCCAAACTAAAACAACAACCAGAAGTGGAAGCACTGCCTTCCCAATCTGAATCCATGAAACCAACCAAGCCCACACCACCTAACCTCCTGTAGTCCAGACCATAGTCTACAGTCCCAGCAAGATATCTCAAATTGTGTTTTGTCGGTGTCAAGTGCACTCTCCTGGGCTCCACCTTGAACTGACTGAGAGTGTTCACCACAAAATTCATATATGGTCTGGTGTTGACCAAGTACATCAACGAACCAATAAGCTGACGATATAAAGTAGGATACACAAAATCTCCCTCATATGCATGAAGCTTCTTCCAGTTGGTGATCATGGGTGTGGTCATGGGTCTGCACTCCTCCATCTGAAATCTCTTCAGAACATCTGCAGCATGTTTGCCTTGCTCCAGGGAAACATGTCCATCCTCCTGCCACACCTCCATGCCTATAGTAATGCATCAACCCAAGGTCTGTCGTCTCAAACTCTGAAGCAAGATCTTTCTTCATGGCTCAATCAGGTGCTCTCCTCCTGTAATGAACAAGTCATCAACATATAGCAGAAGAATGAGTGGAACACCTCCAACCATAATGTAATATAGGTTGGGATCTGCCTCAATCTTCCGAAACCCAATCGAAAGCAGATACGAATCTATCATCGAGTACCAAACCCAAGGATTTTGCTTCAAACCATACAAGGCCTTTTTCAGCATGCATACATGAGACTCCCTCTCATGAATCTCAAAGCCCTATGGTTGCTCTAAATATAACTCCTCCTATAGAAGACCATTGAGGAAAGCGGTCTTCACATCCATCTAATGAGTCCTCCAACCCATCTCTACAACAATGGAGATCATTGCTCCGATCGTAGAAAATCTAGAAACCGATGCAAAGGTCTCATCATAATCAACTCCCTCTACCTGTGAGAACCCACGTGCTACCAACCGAGCTTTGTATTTCTCGATGATGCCATCTGCAGCGTGCTTGATTTTATAGAAACACTTGGAAGTCACAACAGACTTCGCCTCTGGTCTCGAAACCACCTCCCACACACCATTCTTCATGATGGAATTGTACTCTTCCATCATGGCATGTCTCCAAACCTGATGTGCGGATGCCTCCTCATAAGTAGTAGGCTCGAACTCACGCAAGTTGGTCACCTGTGCCATGTAATTGGAAAATCTCTCTGGTGCCATGCTCACTCTAACCTCCCTCCTTGGAATCCACACAGACACCTCTGCTTCCTTCACAAGCTCCTTAAGCTAACTTGGCTATCTCTTCTTGGAAGCAGCATCCTGTGGAAAACCCTCCTCTACATCCTCATCAGATGAATGTCTTCCTGAAGAAGTACAAGCGGTCTAGGATCCTATACCTGGTGAACCTGAACCATGTGTACCTGAATCACATGAAGGAGAAACCTGTGAACCAGTGATCCGTGAACATGTCCCAGTACCAAAAGTCCCTATAGACTGTGTCCCTGAAACTGATGAACCTGTAAACTGTGACCCAGTCATCCCTTGGACCTGTGAACTAGTGATCCGTGAACCTGTCCCAGTACCAGAAGTCCCTGTAGACTATGTCCTTGAAATTGATGAACCTATAAACTGTGACCTAGTCATCCCTTAGACCTGTGACCTTCTGCCCTGACTCATTGAACTCTGTGATGCTCTCACCGTGAAGTAGTCATCTGTTGCTCCTCCTCAAATCTCACCTCCCTCCTCACCACAACTTTCCTCTGTGTAGGAAGGTATATGTGGAAAGCCTTCGAAGTCTAATCATAGACAACAAAAATGCCCCTCTCTCTAGCAGCCTCCAACTTTGTCCTCTGTTACCGACTAGGTCGCATATAGTCGGATTTTTAGTGAGCCACCAAGGATGAACAAACACTTATTCAATTTCAAGAGTTCAAAAGTCCATTTACGCCTTCCAAGGCCCCTTTTTTCTTTTTTTACCACATGTTCGTATCTTGTGGGGAAGTTGAAAAAGATATGCTAGAATGGGTATTTTGTAAAGAACTTGGCTTCCTAGGACTTAAACATCAATCCGGGTATTCTAAGGTGTTTTTTCTTTGTTAATTATATGTTGTTGAATAGACAACTTATAATTTTCAAGTTTTTCACCCCTCCTCCAAAGCTGGAATGGTCGTCTTGGTGGTTAGACCTTAGGAGGTTATTAAAGTTCATGTGTCAATGTATATGAACATGCTAGATATTAATATTGACTCATATGAACATGTGTTTAGTCCCACTAGGTTTTATTTCATGTTTTGATAATAGTATAAAAAATTCCCGTAAACTTAGGCTATTTTTTAATAGTTTAATTAGGAAAATTATTATTGTAATAAAAGTGTGGTTAGAAGTCGGATTTTTCCATGGGGCTGCTCATTTTCTAACTCAGAGCACCCGTTGTACCCTTAAACCCACTTTTCCTAAGTTTTAAGTGATAAATTTATCACTTCTGTCAAAAATCCAAAAAATCAATTAAAAAATTAAAAAATAATTAAATAGGAGAGAATATCCAAAATCCTAAATCAGTGGATTCTTATCCGATTTGATTGAAATTAGTTTCAATCGGCTTCTTTAAGCAAAGGAAAGTCCTCTCCTTGAATAAAGCGTCACCTTCAGTGGTTGTGGGAGAGGTGACAAGCTTTCACTCACTCCATGAGGGTTGTGCCCCTTCTTGTGGGCCTCACACTTTAGCTAGGTGGCATTACATCCGTGGTGGGTGAGAGTTAGGTTGAGAGGTGGTGCCTACCACTCTCAATTCCACTTCAGTTCAACTCACCTCATTTCACCTTCTCTCTAGATTGATGCCCTCTCCCAATCCAGTGGTGGTTGCGCCCCCTGGCCCAGTCTAGCTATAAATAAAGCAGTGCTCTCTCCCTTTCAAGTTAGTTGGAATGTACTAGAAGAGATGCTCATTGTATTCATTTGTTCACTTGAGAAATAAAGAGACTATGAAGGGCATATTGTGTGGCTCTATGTTGAGTGGATGAATTATCACTATGCTTTGTGGAGATAATCATTGTTTGATCCATCTTGTTTCTAAGTACTAAATCTAGCTTGCTTGAAGGACTGGTATCAGTTTTGCAAGGTAAAATAAACCGTTTGGTTACTGCTTTAGTTTATTTAGTATGGACTCCTAGAGATCTAATCGAATATCTCATTTGTTTATGAATATCTTCATATGGATTTCTAAGTATATATGTTGCTGGATTTTATCTTGGTTTGTAAGTTGTGTGATAAGCAGGTTATCTTAGTCGAAAACATAGAAGATCTTGCTTGATCTATCTAGTTTCTAACATCTTTTGTTTACAGATAAAGTCCCTCGGTGCCCCACAAGCAAAGCCTCAAAGATCATCGTGTTCTCCAAGCTTCTTGTCTATTCTTCTCATTTTTTAAATTATCTCGTCATCTTGTTGAAAAGCAATGGTAGATCTAGAATCAAAATTTTATTTGCATAAGTAGATTATAATTGTTTTTCATTTATAGATCTAGCTAGGGTTGAAAAGAATAATCATTATCTAGTATAGATCTAGATTACTAAGTTTTTCTTGCTTCAAGTCATCTGCCTCATAAAATTAAAAGTCTTGATTAATAAGTTAGCTTTCAAATGGCGTCGCTTGGCTCCAAGAAGATGGAAGCGTAGCGGGGCGGCTAGGGTTTTACCCAGCCGCTCTCTCCTTCCTCTGCTGCGTGAGCTATGGCTGGTTTTGGGTCAGTTGCATTGCAGGTTGCGCGGCGATCCACTCCTGCGGAGACGACGAGTTTTATGCTTGATCGAAATTCCTGGCGATGGGCTCTTCTGTCTGTGTTGTGGCTTCGTCGGATCTGGTTTTGCGGCGGCGGCAGTTTTCTTCTTGGGCGTTCGGCGGATTTGTTGGTGGTCGATCCATTGGCGCGCTTAACTGTGTGCCCTTGGCGGTGGTGGTGCCGCTTTGGAGAGATGGAGGCTCCAAGCATTTGCAATTCAATGAACGCGTCCAGGCTTTGATTTCGCCGCGGTTTTTTGATGGGGTTTTCGGCTTGATCAGTGGGTTCCAAGATCCGGGTTCGAGGGCTTCGGCTTCATTCGATTTGGGGTTGAGGGTTTTGCTAACTCTCGTGGCTGCTAAATCATCTATTGCAGTGATAGATCGCCTGCCTTATGGCGGAGGCGGTGACTGTGGATATACTCTTGCGTGGCGACCCGTATTGTGTCCTTAGGGATCTCTGCGGCGGCGACGGCATTTTCAGAGGTGGTGACCTTTGCTGTCGGCAGTATATCTATTGTTTTCTGGTGGGATGATCAGTAGTGATCCATTTTTGGCTGAAGTTTTTGTAGTTATGATTTTGGGTTGTGATACCTATAATTTTCTCTAATGTATCTAGCTGATATGCTTTTCCAGTTTGGGACAGTTTTGTATTTTTGGTTATGACCATGTGAGAAAGTAAATATGTGACAATGTAGGGATCCTAGTGATCCTCTTACATGTGCAAATGTAATTTTGTTCTACTTTGAAATAAAATTATGAATTTTTTTCGAGGAAAAAAAAATTTAGCTTTCAAATTTAGGTTTCAGATCTAGCATCTAAATGCTTTGATTTGTTTGTTTTCCTTACGGGACAAACAAAGCCCTCAAAAAATAGCTTTCTAGCTCATTTTTTGAGTTGCTTTTACTTAATTTATTTCAGCTTTTTACTTAGAAATTTTTCGGCAAACTTTGGTAAGCTTTCCCAAATCTCTCTGAAAGTGTTTTTGGGCATATTCTACTAATGTATGTTGCCTTTTTTTGCAGGTTTACGATAAAAGAGGAGGAAACTATGGAAAATTGAGCAAAAGGAAGTCCAACGGAGATCCCCCTTGCATAAAAATTAAATTTTTCAATAAGTTGTAAGCCTTTGGATCCAAACTGTAAGGACCAAAGTGCATTTCTCTCATGTTGTAAAAAGTTAATAAATTTTTGAGTAGGCTCC
Source organism: Pseudotsuga menziesii (assembly GCA_001517045.1). Lineage (NCBI taxonomy): Eukaryota > Viridiplantae > Streptophyta > Pinopsida > Pinales > Pinaceae > Pseudotsuga > Pseudotsuga menziesii. The sequence continues at coordinate 433,609 of LPNX010394517.1, read as the reverse complement.
TAAGAGCCCACCCTCATCCCCCCTGGGGGATTCGCGTCGGTGTCCTATTTTTTGATTTTTTTTATTTTTAGCTAGTTCAATTTATGTTTCATGTTTATTCTTTTTATGTTATCAAAGTAAAAGAATTACTTACCCCATGCTCTAACGAGTATCCCAAAAGGGGGAAAGAGATTCATGGTAGGAACTAATTAGATAATCTTTTTGTTGCTTTAGTTTAAAAATTTACTTGGCTATACTCTCATGAGTTTAGCAAGATGGTGAAAGAGAGTCGCAGCCGTGAATTGTTTTGTTAATAAAGACAACACATTAGGACTTTTAATAAAATTGACGAAGTCTCCTTCCCCGTATGCTCTGCACCATTGCACCTTGTCTGATCAGTTGGTTATACCAAAAAGGGATACGAGTGACTAGAATAATAGGACAACCCATATAAGCTCATTTCTTGAGAAATTGGGAGGTCGCAAAGGGTGGACACCACAAAGTCAGGGAGCTACTATAATATTCCTGAATTTCATAAAAATTTAAAATTTTTCTTATAACAATAAATGTTTACTATTGTCGCATAAGAGGGACATTTAACCATTAACAACTAACATATTAAGGTCTTAACTAAAACTGACTAATTCCTTATTAAAGTCTGTATTTGCATACTTAATTATTTGCTTTTATAAATCAATATTTAAAAGTTGATTTAGCAGGTGATGATCTGAAGTAATCATGGGCTGAAACATCTGTTTTGCTTACTATGTACTAAAGTTTGTTTTACTGTTTGTAAACACGAAGGAACTTCAGTTCATGTCCGAGGCTTACTTAGATTTTTAGCTAATGCAGTGAAGTGATGCTTCTTTTACAGGTCTTTTTACAGGTAAGACATTTTGTAAACCAATTTCAGGATCGAGACTAAAATATCTCAACTAGCATAAATAAAATGCTAGTATATTTGTTTAGTTTACAACTTTGATCAAATAAAGGAGGTATCGTCGAAACTGAATAATTACTTTTTATTTACTTACTTGTAAGTGTAAGTATTTGGAAAATCTGAACATAAAACTATATTTTCTTCTACCTAGCTTCAATTATAACTTGTTCATCATACTTCATTTATCTATTATCATATTAGGTCCTATATACAATTCTAGAGAAAGATAAATTTGCATACTAGGTCATTTGATACATTATTACCTGTTACCATGGTAATTCATATGTATTTGTCTCAACAAATACTCAAATGTTATATAAACTAGAAAACCCTAAGTCTAGGTATAGTTATAAGGTATAATGGTTGACATTTATACATACATGGAACTAATGATTTAATGCAGAAAACAATTCTACTAACTGCTTAAGTATTTACCAGGTGGAAATGCAATAAGATGAACATTTATCGTTAAACAAGTAGTATTACTACTTTGTGTAAGAAATGAAGAGGCCATTTCCTAAAGAATCTATCTAACCTAGCCTTCGCATGACCTTCTCACAAGGAGATATCATGTAAAAATTATTACCCTATATAAACAAAACTAAGCTATAATACTCTTACTAAGAATCATGCCAAGTATCTCTCTATACTTGCAATCTTATACATATAAGCATTTTTAACCAATGTATTATCATAGGTTTTCGAAAGGTCTTTTTTGCAAGTCCTAATATTTATCATAAGGGTGTTTATTTATAATGTTAACAAGGTTTAAAAATCTTTTGCACATACAACTATCAATTACATGGTCTTCATTCTATAGTTATAATTCCTATTTAAGCTAAGGTTATAACTATCATACCTTTTTAATTTACATTATGCATCTTATGAATATAAAGATATCAATGGATTTTTGAATGGGTTTATAACCAAGGATTATGAAAAATCTTTTTATTTGCAGGCTACTCCAAGGCTCTCGAAACTATAGAGCAAGACCCAAAATTCAAATACATGAACTCTACGTGGTCGATGGTTAATGGTTAGGGTTTTTGACTTGGGTAAACATACTATAAAAATCTCCTAAACCCTAAATTTTCACATTTACCCTAATCTTTTATTGCTGTGGAGAGTGTCGCAGGCTTATGGCTGCATGGCCTTGTTACCATCATTTTTATTTATGACAGTAATGGTTTAGACTCGAAAGACTGGCTCTACGAGTGGCCTTAACCCTTGCATCTGCTAAATATATTCCTCGACTGCTAACAGAGTAATCTCTGGTTTTTAGCTCACCGTTTGCCTGAAGTATTTCGCTGATAGTTTAGAGGTTAAAAATAAATAGTCTTAGTTGTGCCTTTCTTACCTTGTCTAGATTTCTTGACAGTACTTCTCTTAGCTTGCTAGGGTAAAAGAGTCCTTGGCCAAAGCTTCTATGCAACGAATCTCTGCGCGGCCGAGAGTGATTTTTCCAGGTAAGTTTCTGTCTGTAAAAGCTTTATCTTTATTTTGATTGTAGCTAGTTTGCTTTTATGAATAAGAACATAATTTTTTTTTAATTTTTTTAATGTGCAGGTTGTTTACAAATGCAACTAGAGGTTAGGTGGCATAGTTTGCTTCGGGAGGAAGTCTCCACGCTTCTCTACCAACTGGTAAGCCTCGGTTCTTGCCTGAGGTTCCTCCTGCGATGATGTGTGGGTTTATGGGTGATACTGTTTCACTTGGTTTGAATACTGCTTGGTCGTGGCTACAATGTACTCTGTTTGTTTGGGGAGGCCGTGTGGTCATGACTTGAATGTTTCGAAGAAATTCTAGTGAAGCCTTTTCAAACATAACTTGATTTACAATGATATTTTTGGACAGGCCATTAGGCCGAAACTTTCTTGGAACTGCTGTGATTTTATTTTTAAAAATGAGTTAGGGTTTTTAAGTTGTTGACTTGTTTAAAATGTTAGCCGTAAGGCTCGACCAGTGGATGGTTAAGACTGATAAAGGATAAAGACAGTTTGGTTTTTGAAAAGGCCCTGTGTTATTTTAATACATTTTGCAGTCTTTTAAAATTTTTGTCTTCGATTCTTAAGTGGTAATTTTAATTAACTTAGGGCTTTCTTATTATGATATGTAAGTAGAAGAAATGAAATTCTTCTTGATTGTAGGGTTTGACCCTGTGACCTGAACTAGAATTATTATCAAAAATTTAGTTTTTAATTTAATTTTTAAGTCAATATTATAACTCTGTTTATTTTTAGTAGAATTCTACTCTACTGTGTAAAACCGATTTGGTTTACTTTAATTATCTTTTCTTGTTTTATTGCAATATATAAATAATAAATAGTATATTACTGTTTTCTGTGAAATTCTTATTTCGTATAAAACATTTACAATTTAGATAATGTAATTGTAAAAATGAAAATTTTGCTTACAGAAATTGTGGGTATAACTGCAATAACCCTAATCTGGAAAAGAGAAAGTAAAAGAATGCTAGTTGACAGTTCCTCTTAGATTTAGGGTTTTGTATTTTTATTTTAATTCTAAACCCTGCATTGTTTTTGTTAACTATAATATGGTTATTATTTGATGTTTACTTACAGTAATAATGAAATTTGCTTAGATATTTATGCTAAACCTAAACGATTACTATATTTCATTTTTGTTGTTTATTAACTATTACTGCTTATGCTATTTTTTTTTGTTCCTAATATTTAATAACTATGTATATTTATAATAATTTAAGCTTATAGTTAGTAATTTATTTACTGTGTAAAAAGAAGCACCATTACACAGACTGTGTACTGGTTTTTAAAAGATCTTTCTTTTAAAAAAATATTTTTGTTTATGTTAAAAGTAATGTATTCTAACTAAGGAAATTTCTAAAATAGAAAATCTTTCTTCCGATTAATCCTATAAAGAATCTGTAGAAAGTAAATAAAAATAATCCTGCATTCTTCATTTGATTTATCCATCAAAGTTTAATCTAACCTACTGTACTGGGGTACTACCTTCTTGAAGGTGTGGAAAAATACAATTAGGTATTTTATCCTTCAGTAAATTTGAAATTACTCTAATCATTTATTCTAATCCACATCTAATCCAGAATTCATCTACCTTTTCACAGTAAAAGATTTCCTCCAAATAATTCTAATAACAAATGAAGCAGACACATAAACATATTATTTCCTAAATTCATTCCTTCTTGTTCTTAAGCTTGCATAAAGAAATTAGAAAGAACATGTAGAACCTGGAAATGTAGCAGAGGAGACAACAACTTAAGGAGCCTATTCCTCCCAGCCAACTCCTGAAAATAGCTGAACTGCAAATCTTAGGACCCTCGAGCATGTCTACTGGTCCACCTGATTGAAAGCACTGGGTGAGAGAACTAGTTTAGAAACCTCTGCAACTCCACTGAGTAATCAGCAGTAAGTTTTCTACTTGTAGCAGTACGAACTCAGCTTAAATCAGTTGCACTAGTTCAGAACTTCAGCACTTTTCACTCAAAAACTTCTGCTAGTCCCCTCCATCGAATTTCTTGTGCAATAATTTCACTCAAAATTTTCACAAGTAAAGAATGAGCAGCCTTAGCTGAATTCAATGGGAAGTTTTATTAGCATGTCTAGGTCTTTTGAGTCAATTTTCACTTAATGAGCCACTTTCTTGTTCCACTTTCTTGGGGAACATGACCACAAAAATAGCGAAGTTGCCTCCTGCAACAGCTAGAAGTAGTTTGAGGATGCTGCCAAGTGTCAATCTGCTCTCAACCTAGCCTATTCCACCAAGTGGCCAGTAAAACACTCATTTAATAGCCTCTTTAAGCTGTTGTCTCATCTTTCATTTATTTAATAATAAAAAATTCAGCAATTAAATACAATTATCCTTGACCCCACTTGGTCATTAATTACAAACTTTATAATAAAATTATAACATAATGTCTCCTAAAACATAAAATGTTTTTGCAATTTGGGGTATGTGACAGCTACTCCGAGCAGGTTATGCTTCGCCCTGTTGGACACTTGGTAATACTACTTTAGCACTCATTTCAGAAGAGCTTGCCTTATTGGGCCAAACCCACAATTAACCCACTCCCTTAATCACTCATCTAATAATCTAAAATTTACCAACCGAGACACCGCAATACTTTCACTGAGACTACACTAGCAACCCACATATGCAAAGCACTTGCTTCATTTGACACTGGTCTATTTCACTCTTTTTTGCATAAGTTAATTTCGCACTGTGTCTTGAATGATGTGTTTATTTCTCTAAAGGTTGCTAAGAGTAATTTATTTGCAGTAGTTGGTAGGTAACATTCTAATTCATTTCACTCTAAAAAAAAACTCCTAGAAAATCTGTTGTTTCATGCTTTCATAGTTAGAAACCGCCTTAAATTATTTTTCATAGGGTCCAACCCCCTTGGCTTCGCAAGGAGTTGGTCTAAACGGAACAACTGAGTATCAGGTGGCAACACCTGGCTCGAGCTTGCCCTCAAGGTCGCACCCAGTGACTTGAAGATTTATGTCACGTGACCCGAGGTGTGAATTAGGCTTGGTGTCGTTGCCAAGGATAAATCTTTCTATTCCCAGAATACAACCTTTGAGTTTCATTCTTGTTTTTCGCTTTGTTTGATGAATGTTGTAATTCAATAAACTTACTCAAGTCATCTGACGACTCCGCTACCATTAACTTTACCAAGGCATTCTAAAAGAAGAAACTCTGAAGGCTTGCGTCAGTTCATTCCCGAACCTAAACAGGTTTACCATAGGAGGAAAAGCAAACTAGCTTCTTGTAAGATCCTTGAAGATCTTTCATCTGAGTCAATCTTAGACATTCACCTTTTATTTGTTGATAATTCTCAATCAAATATTTCATATAGTACCATGAGTACTCTTCTTAAACCTTTGGATTATTCCGTCGTAAATAGGCAACCTCATAACATCCCAGATAAAGCCATTGAGAATGTTCCATCTTTTTATGGAAACAATGCTATAACTACTAAATCTCATTTGTTGGCTTTTACACAGTGCTACAATAAATGGTATTACAACGTAAACCACAAAGATGTCAAAATGAGGTTGTTTGCCTTATCTCTCGAAGTTGATGCCTTTGAATGGTTCACTTCCCTAGACGACAACGGTATCAAGACCTTCAAAGAGTTCAAAACTACTTTCAATCAGACACGGGGGGATAAAAAGGAGAAAGGGCACCTGCTGGCTTCGTTAACAAATACAAAAAAGGAGAACAAAACCATAGAAGAGTTCAATAAAAAATTCAGCGATATGGTGGGCAAACTCCATGATGATATTAAACCATCTGATACCTCAATTCTTATATATTAAACTGAAGCATTCAAAAAAGAAATGAGGTATCAGCTTAGAGACAGATAGCCAGAAAACCTAAAGAAATCCATGGAAATAGCTGAAAAGATAGACAGAAACATGCAATTTGCAAGAAAGTCTAATATCGCAGGCTTTGTTAGAGGCACCACATCATCTTCCAAACCTCATGATGCCAAAGGAAAAACAATAGAACTTGAGGGAAAAGATGAGGGCAATGAATCAATGAAAGTGGCTGACATGATGAAACAAATGATGATAATCTGTACCTCCCAAATGAATGCAATGCAGAATAGGATAAACAGCATGAAAAGGCATAAGTTTCTCAAAACCATAGAAATTTCCAGCCTAGACAAAATCAAGAATGGAAAAAGAAGTATCCTCCCTATGAGCAGAGACCTCCAAATCAACTTGAAACAAACAATATTGTGATTGATGAGGTTGCTCCCTATTATCGGCCTTGTGATGAATTTCATGAAGAATCCACTTGTCTGAATTTTTGCTACATTGTGGAACAGGAACAAATGGAAATGGATAACTTTGTGGGGAATCCTAGAAGTCATGACTACATAAACAATGTAGGACATGTTCATCATATTTCAAGAGAAAAATGGAAACTGTAAATGGATTACAGTTTGGAAAAGGAAAATGCAACAAATATTTTTACTGAGTAGCCTACACCTGAACAAATTTTGGAGAGGTACAAAGGGGTTGTTTATCAAAGGAAGAAAAATATGGTCCCAACCAAATCAAGTCAGCATATGCCGAAGGTAAAAACTCCTCCCCCTCTAGATCTAAACATTGATTTGGGTAATTGGCTGTCAAGTGCTAAAATTTATGTCAAGTAATTGAGATCCTTAAAATTCCTAGCCAAAGAGATATATTCATGAAAACCTTAGAATAACCCAAGGAAAAGATATTTGAAAAGTCTAAGGAGGTATCTACTGAGAAAATTAAACAATTACTGAGAAAACTAAAGAGAAAATGGAGAATGTGAGGGACAAACCCATAGAATATTTGTCCAAGAAACAGAGTAACTTCAATGAAGATGTCCCTATTATTTTGCATAGTAGGGATCCTAATAAAGAAGACCATCCTGCCTTCTACATATCATTAATTGCAAATAATAAATTGTTGCACAATTGCATGCTTGATTCAGGTGTGTCATCGAACATCATAACTAGGAAAGTCATGGAACAAATGGGTTTAACAATCTCAAGGCCATATCAGAATGTATGTGCCATGGACTCAAGAGAAATCGATGTCGTGGGTATAATTATGAATTTCCCAGTCAAACTAGCTGCATACCATGACATAGGTGTAACCATGGATATAGTGGTCATAGATGTGCCTGACAAATGGGGAATGTTCTTATCAAGTAAATGGGTTGCCTCTCTTGGAGGATCTATTCAAATAGACTAGACTTACACCATGATTCCTGCATTTGAAGATGCACATGTTGAGTTATATAGAGAAAAGGAAAGAAAGTATCATGTGGAAAATCCAAATGTGCTGGATAATGACTATATTTGTGAAACAGACAATCTTGGAAACCATGCCAGCTATGCTAGCTATCTTATACCCATTAGAGAAAAAGCTAATGACGAGGAGTTTGATCAACTATTGAGAATGAGTTTTGATGGAGCTTATTCCAAGGTTGGGAAAGGAGCAGGCATTGTCATAACTTCACCATCAGATAAAAAATTTAATTTTGCATACAGACTTGAGTTTGACGCATCCAATAATGTAGCAGAGTATGAAGCACTACTGCTTATACTTGAAATTGCTAAAGATATGGGAATTCATGTGCTCAGTATTAAAGGTGATTTTGATATGATTATTTCCCAAGTCAAAGGTACATTTCCATGTAAGAGTGAAAGACTTAAGAAATATAGAAATGTTGTGTGGGACACTTTGAATTATTTTCAAGCATTGAACATTATGGCCATCCCATGCTCTGAAAACTGTGAAGCGGATAAACTCGTTGCGGCAGCTTCAACTTTGGAATTCTCTAAAAAAATAGTTAAAGGGATGGGAAATTTGAAATAAACTTCAGACCTTCAATAGCAGACAACATTAATAATTGGCAGGTATTTAAAGATGATAGTTAGATTGTAAAATTCAGCAATAACATGCAAGAGTTTTCCGACTGTCAAATGAATTTTCAGGATGTGAAAAACACTGATTTCGAAGAAGACGAGCAGCCTATGAACCACATCCCAAAGAATGTTGTTGAATGGGAAAGTGTTTTCGATAGGCAGGACAGGTATAAAAAAAGGAAACTATAAAACCTGAAGATCTCATAGAGATAAACATTGGTACCAATAAGGAACCAAGAAACATAAAAATTGGAAAAGGTACTTCCAAAAAAGAAAGATAGCACCTGATTGAGCTAGTAAAAGAATACAGATATGTATTTGCTTTTACATATGATGAGTTAAAAGCTTATAGGGATGATGTATTCCAACATACGATCCCATTAAGACCTGAAGCTAAACCCTTCCGACAAAAACTCAAGTTGGCACCCATGGTCCAAAAGGAATTGCAAAAGATGATGGTAGGAGGCATTATTGCGCCAACAAGGCATTCATCATGGTGCTCAAACTTGGTCATAGTAAGAAAAAAGAATGGACAATAGAGGTCCTGCATAGATTTCTGAAACTTAAATATCTCATGCATAAAAGACAATTACCCCTTACCTGGTATGAAAACTTTACTTCAAAGAGTAACGAGGCCAGGGATAATGTCTATGCTCGACGGTTTCTCAAGGTATAACCAGGTGCTTGTCAAAAAGGAAGATCAACACAAGACCACTTTTACTTCACCTTGGGGAACATTTGAGTACTTGAGAATGTCGTTTGGTCTTTTGAATGCGGGTGCAACATTCCAAAGAGCCATGGACTATGCCTTCAATGAACTAATTGGAAATATTATAGAAATCTATCAAGATGACCTTACTGTTTTTTCCAAGGAAAGATCGGACCACATAGCCCATCTCGAAAAAGTATTTGAAAGATGTAAAATGAATAGCATGTCTCTAAATCCTGCTAAATCGGTACTAGGAGTTAATGAGGTTAAACTGCTTAGATACATCATTTCCAAAGATGGGGTCAAGATAGACCCAGAGAGGGTTGAAGCCATAAAGAGAGTCCTTTTGCCTACCAGCATGAAGGCTTTACAATCCTTTAATGGACAAATAAACTTTATGAGAAGGTTTATACCAAACTTAGCCGAGTTGATGAAACCTATGCAGAAATTGCTTAAAAAAGATGCTAAGTTTGAAAGGGATAAAGAAGGAAAAGAAGCTTTTGCATCCATAAAAGATTGCATCTCTAGGTCCCTTGTTTTGATAAGTCCCGATTACTCTAAGGATATCTAGATTTTCTCATTTGCATCAGAGGACACAATTTTCGGAGTTTTGTTGCAAAAGAACAAAGAGGGTCAGGAACAACCTATTGCATTTATGAATAGATCCTTAAAGATATTTGAACTGAAGTACACTACTATGGAAAAGCAAGCCTATGCCTTGGTCAAGTCTTTGAAACACTTCAAAACTTATATTGGCTACTCCAAAGGAGTTGGCTATGTCCATCATGTGGCAGTAAAAGATATCTTATCTCAACAAGATTGCCTTGGCATAAGGGGAAAATGGGTATCAAAGATCGAGGAGTATGACTTGGAAATTAAGCCCACTAAATTAATCAGAGGGCAAGGACTTGCCAATATGATGATAGAAGGAAATGAACAAGCCTTAGGTATGGTTTGTCAGAATAGCTCATCGACATTAACCATTTCAACAGGAATTCAGCATCTTCAACAACAGCAGTGGTATTTATTATATTCTACCTCCTCAGCCGAACATGTCCAAATTATCTAGTTGGCCACAAGAGAAGGTCATTAAGATTGCAAGCCACCAAGTATTGCCTCACACAAGAAGGATTGAGTTGGAAAAACCTGAATGGTTTCCTACTTAGGTGTGTGGATGAAGAAGAGTCTCAAAGACTTTTAAGAGTTTTTGTGGTGGCCATTTTGCAACCAAAACTACAACCCACAAAATTCTCAGAGTAGGATACTATTGGCCCACATTATTTACCGATTTGCACAAGTCTATTAGGAATTGCCAGAAATGTCAAATTTTCACAGGAAAACAGAAACTTGTTGCATTACCACTAAATCTAGTAGTAGTCCAGGCCCCTTTTCAGCAATGTGGCCTTGATTTCATTGGTAAATTTAAAGACAATTCAAGTAATGGTTATGCTTGGATTTTAACAGCAACAAATTATTTTACCAAGTGGGTAGAAGCCATACCTACTAAGGCAGCAACCGAGAAAGTGGTTATGGACTTCCTTGAAGACAGAATCATCACTATATTTGGGGTGCTTGCTAAGATAACCACAGATAATGCCAAATCCTTCAGTTCAGTAGCAATGTCTTCATTCTGCTTTAAATATGGCATTATCCTATCTCATTCCTCAAACTACTATCCCCAAGGAAATGGTCTTGTTGAGTCAAGCAATAAAAACTTGATGATCATCGTTAAAAAGATTGTAGCTGATAACAAGAAGGTGTGGGATAGTAAAATCAAGTTTGCACTTTGGGCAGATAGGATTACTAAGAAAAGTGCAACATGGAAGTCTCCCTTTGAATTGGTTTACAACATGAATGTGACTTTACTGAGTCATCTTCAGTTACCAGTGTATCAGACTCTGCAAGATTCAGGTTTAGACCAGGACAACTTTCAAAGCATAATAAAGGAATTTATAGAATTAGATGAAGTCAGAAGAAGGGTTGTTGATCTAGAGTATAAGAAATCAAGGTAAGGTCAAAAGAAATTTTGACAAATCATATAAACCAAGAGTCTTGCAAAAAGGAGATGCAACATTACTTTGGGACAAACAGAGAGAAAAATCGGGCAAGCATGGAAAGTTTGACAGTTTGTGGACAGGTCCTTACATCATTCATGATGTGGCCGAAAACAACTCATTTTATCTCAGTGATATCGATGGGGAAAAGCAGACTCTGCTGGTCAACAAACAGATTCTGAAACCATTTTTGAGTGAAGACGTTTGATGCCTATGGGGGCATCTTTGTATCATGGCTCTCTAACCTTTCCTTGCATTTTGTTTCTTAGCTTAGTTTATTTCTTATATATTAGTTTTAAAATAGTTTCATTTTTATATCATATATTGCAACTTATTGTTTCATTTGGTTATTTTATATACATGTGACTGATTTATCATAGTTTTTGTGCAAGAACCAAAGATTCTAAGTTTCTCATATGACCGATTTCCACGAGGTTCAAATCAATCACACATACCACGATTGGATCCAGATGTTACCAATTAGGTTGCATCTAGTCGGACTTTCAGTGAGCCACCAAGGATGAACAAACACTTGTTCAATTTCAAGAGTTCAAAAGTTCATTCAGGCCTTCCAATGCCCCTTTTTTTCTTTTTTTACATGTTCGTACTTGTTATGACGATTCTTGTAGTTGCCCCGTAGAGTAATCCTATATAGAAAGGCAGAGAGGAAAGGAAACTCAAGTCATGACCTACGATATTCAAGACCTCTGAAAGAACTCAGATGTCAAACCAGTCAAGGATACCGACACTTTAGACTCGAAGTGGATTCTAATCCTAGGGGGCATCCCTATGACCAAGATGACCCTAAAAACAAGGAATGTAGGTGAATAACCCAGGGAAACTTGGTCAAACCTCTTAGTAGAAAAGTTAATTAGAGTTTTGCACAATTACTAACAGGAAACAAGTGTTATGTGAAAAGCCCCAATTTACCCTAGGGTTTTAAGCATGAAAATTGGATCTAGGGGTATGTTGCCAACATTTTTGTACCATAGTTGCATTAGGTGAGGAGCCGCCATTTTACAAACATGATAAATGTTTGTTTCCAGTGTATCAGATGATCCGCCTTTGTGCCTAGCCAGTTTTGGCCAATCAGTTTTTGTTTTAAGTAATTATGACCATGACCCCGCGGGGTTTGTAATAAAATGTTCTAGTAGGGTGTTTTGAGTGGTTCGGTCTCCTAAGACGTAGACTTTCAACTAAGGTATTCCAAGGAGTTTTTTGCCCTTGACAATTATGCTTTGCCTATAGCCGAGTATAAACGACGAGGTTTTCTCCCGCTTCCTCCAAAGCTGGAAAGCCCAATTTTGAATTCTGGGCCTTGGGGGGTTATTAAAGCCCAACTGAGTATGTATAAACCTACTAGAAATTATTAAAATAAACTATGGTCATGTCCTAAGTCACTAGGACCCTTAGAAAAAATTTCGAAAAAATTTTACCGGACGCATCAAATTTTTAATTTTTCCTAAGTTTTTAATTAAATTTTTCCATAATTTAAATGGAAAATTTAATTTTGTAATAAGTCAGTCATCCAGAACCCGAATTCAGTGATTGAAGGCTCTAACCTTAAGCCAAAAATCATTCATGATCATCCAACGAGCTATCTCAAAGTTTCAGAAGTTCATTCAGCCTCATAATTAATAATTTCTCAAAAAGGTCATTTACGGAGAAATTATTAATTAAAATATTAAAAGTAAATATTTTGGAGAAAATCAAAAACTCTCCAAAATTAACCAAATTGAATAAAATAAAAGGCTAAATGACATGGCATTGGGCATTTATGATGATGCAACTCGGCACAAATCCTCTTCAGTCAACAATCGGAGAGCATTAAAGGTACATTCAATTACCAGACTTGTCATCTCCAGCTAAACTCATGAACTTGGTGATTTGGAAGGCTGTGATTGGTCCGGTGATAATTACGAAGTGAGGTAATAAATGAAATGAAGGTTTGGTGCAAACCCTAAGGGTTTATGGCACCTATCATTACCATACCACTCATCCTTCATGCTCACGCCTCCATACAAAGCTCACGCCCCTCTCTCCTTGATGATTGCGCCCTCACACGTGTGGGTGTTTCAATGGTTGGATTTGGATGTTTAGGGTTGGGAGTGGGGGCGCCTTGCCTAAGTGGAGGCCACCCCTCACTCACACCAACTTATTCTCGAGTCTGGGCTCTCAGTTATGTGCCGAGCCGGTTAGGTTTGGGTTTTTGGTTTTAGGGTTTTAGCCTTCTCTCTTTGTATAAATAGAGGCTCCTTTAGCTCTATTGGGATGGGAATTTTTGGCATAAAAGCTCTGGAGAATTTTTATTGTAACATTTTGCTTAAGATTTAATGGAGTTGATGACTTTGGAGGTTAATGCGAAAGCTATTTGTTTGTCATGATTCACCTTGTGAGGTGATACCTTTCTCTGCTCCCTTCTCTCTTGATTCTTAAGCATTTGATTGTATAATTGTTGAAGGCTAACAATCTAGCACTATATTGTATAATCCATGCTTTTCTCTTGAAGCTGTGTTGTTTTCAGGTATTGTCCAATATACACGGGCTCTTTTATGGTTAACATTCATTCTGCAGGTTCTACAAGGAGTCATTTTCTTTCAAGAAAGTCGAGAAGCATAAGTTTATTTTGCCTCATCCATCAAGCAGAAGCAATTCTTTCCGGTTACTTTTCTTAGGTTGGATCTAAATATCTCTCTTCTTTCGTCATATTTCTATGTGTCATATGTTAGTTTTGACCTGAGAAAGTAAGCTTGGGATTTGATCCCAAATGCCACATAATTTTGTGGCTACTTCTCTTTCCCCATTAGCATCCTTGCGTACATCCAGCTAAAATGGACGGTTTCGGGACTAGTGCTCGCCTTGTTCGGAGGTTGATCCCACCTTTGGTTGATTTTCTTGTTGACCTTTTGTCCTCTTCTTCTAGGTTGGATTTGACCTCCTTCCACCTTGTTGTTTGATTGTCTTCTTCGATTTCTTCGCTGCCCTCTTTCTTCGAAATTTTTGCAGCCACTTTTCTCCTAAGTTGCTGCCCTGTTTTTACGATTTTTTGCAGCCCTCTTATTGCTTAGCTCGTTGCCCCATTTCCTCCTTTTTTGCAACCAACTATCTGCTGTTTGCTTCCCCCTTTTTTCCCTCGTTTCCTCATTTGTTTCAGTCCTCTTTTGCCCTCTTTTTGCTCCTTTCTATCCTCTTCTTTTTCCCATTTTGCAGGTTTGAATAAAAGGTTCTCAACAAAAAGATAAATCACTCTCCTTTTTGTATAAAATCTATTAAAAAAAGCCTCATTTTTAGTCTTCTAGCTTTATTTTAAAAGTCTTTTTTAAGGGTTAAATTCCCAAGGCAAATTGTAATACTTAATAAAATCTCTTTTTTTAGTGGAGTTTTTAAGCCCCCACTCCCAACCTCCCCCATTTGGGGAGGTTTGTGGTGTTCTTTTCTTTTGTGTTCTTAGATTAGATTTGCTTTACTTAGAATAGTTTCATTTTCTTGCTTAGAACACTAATTGCTAGATTAGCTTGTTTTGATTCATTGTGAAGTTGTGTACTTTGTCATTTAAAAATCTCATTTTTTTAAAAGTATTCCAACTACTTTAAAGTAGAAATCTCTTGAATCTCACTTTGTGGATCAAGAGTGCTATCTATCGGAGAGTTGTTATTTATTTCGGTTTTTCTACTTACCCCCATGCTCTCCCGATTAAGGCCTAAAAACCTGAAAGAGATTCTTGGGTAGATTAGTCATTTTCTTTTTTTGCAAGTTAATTAATTAATTGCTAAGTCTCTTAAACTTGTCAGAATCCAAGTCAAGAGCACTCTCTATCGGAGAGCATTCCCACTACATTTCCTTGCATCAAGCATATAGTTTAGCTAAGACTGTAATGTTCCCAAAAGTGACATGCATGCAAACCCTAAAAGTGATATGCATGCAAACCCTAAAAGTGACATACATGACATCTAAGCATTATTTAATGATGCATGCACCCAATTAAGTCTCCATGCGCATGCATGCAAGTCAACTGCAAATTAGAAGTTAAAGTGACCTAATTAGGTCAAAGATTAGGTTTTGCGTAGTTGAACTTTATAAATAGAGGATAAAGCGAGAGGAGACTTCACTTTTGATTATGATTATTTTGGGAGCTCTTGGATAGCAGCATAGCGTGCAGCACAGCAGTTGGGGTTGGAGACAGAGTCTTCAGCTAACAGGATTTCGGCAGTGAAACATCTGTCCTAGTCTTATTCCGGTCAATGCAAGAGGATAGATCATTCAGTTCTATCAACGTACTTGAAAACAATAAAGATTGTTCAAGGGAAAGAAAAAGAAGACATCAAGATTCAAGAGGATCTAGGGCAAAGAGACATCAAGATTCGAGAGGATCTAGGGCAAAGATTCAAAGCATATACAGCTGCATATTCAGTTTATGAAGGGCATCTATATCAAATATTGAGCAGCATATATCATCACCAGTTAAGGGCACATCTATCCAATATTCAGGACAACGAATCCACTCTCAACAATTTCTTGATCTACTAAGGGCGTGAGCATCAAACTTCATGGAAGAAGGAACGCAGGGTATTCATTGGAGAATGTATGAGCAGTAGGAATAGTGTGATTGTTTAAGGCAGTACAACTGGCACAAAGGCAGTGAGCTCATTACTCCTATCATTCCTATTGAGCCAAAGCATATTACTCCTTCGTTGGGTAGTAATCTACAATCCATCCATATCGCAAAGTTTCTATTAAAGACGTGGGCTTATTTATTATACTTCAGGGCAAGAAATTACTGTGGGCAGTGATTGAGGTGAGGAGCAGCAAATCCTTTCCCCATTTGTGGCATGGACTCTTATTATAATCGTGGGCATCATTACTATTGAGGAGAGGCCCATCTCTTCATTGGGGGCAGCCGTGTAACCTTCCTTGAGGGCTCATCAAATCTTGGGCAGCAATCTTCCTTAACACTACTGTGGTTATTAATTGGAGCAGCGTTATCTCTTACAAAATCATGATCTTTGCCTGAGCAGCGACCTATCTTAACAAGATCGTGACCATTCTTGAGAAGCCAAGTATTCAGTAAATATTGTGTGACCAATCGTACCGGCTGCCAAGAATTGTAGAAGTCGTGTTCTCCTGGGAGCAGCCAGATACAGGAGATTTGGCCTTAACAGAATTGGGAGACTGTATATTAGACGGCCATGCATTGTTAGGACAGAGGTTAAATTTGTAAAGAGAAGTGATCGCTAACAAGGTGTATTTCATCTCTGTTGAGTAGTAGTTTTATGGCCTAGCGAAACAACTCTATTTGGCAAAGGCAATATCAGCATAGCAGCCTGTAACTCTTCCACCATCATCCCCACCAAGGATCTTACATCACGCATGGGAGTATCATCATTTATCAGATCTAGTGTTGGAAGACTCATACTTCCTCTTCGGCACTATTAAATATTGCCTACCAGCAGTCTTAAAGCTTGGTCTGATGTTGGGTTGAAATCCACCACCAAAGGGCTGTCCTACCTATTGCATAGAACGTGTATTACAGCTATTCCAGCCATCTACGTCACGTTATCAACATTGTTTAAACACCTTCCACAGTACACCTTCAACACAGTTCAAAGGTCAGAGTTATTCCCCTAATTATATATGGTTATACAGGACTGATTTGAAGCATTTATTATTTCCAGACTTGCATGAACAATTCTATATATTTCATTAGCATTCTTAAGCTAAACATCATGGGTTTTGTGATGTTTATTCATCTTACTATGTCATGCAATTAATATTTGAATGAGCAAACGGTTACATGAAGATTGCAAAACAACAAAATAAACTAGTAAGCCAGAGGAACTAAGTGAAAGGAATAATACTCTCCAAACAACCACAAGCAAATAAATTCAGGATTACAAGAAACAAGCAAGTGCAAACATAAGAAGGCAGATCTCCTTACTTGGGATATTTCAAAGACTCTTGAACTTCTATCATTAAACAAAGTCAAGAGCGCTCTTTGTCGGAGGGTTTTAATTAATTTATTTAATAAAATCTTTCAACTCACACTCCCCCTTAATTAATTTACTTCGTTGACATCCTTCACCTAATATGCTCTGTCGACTTTCGAGTTGGGCTCGTACTCAGAACGGTGAACGGACTTGCTAAGACCGCAATAACAACACAAATTAAAATTTTACCCCTAACCAACGCACCGGCGTTGTAGAAAGTTTCCCAAGTCATTCCTAATAAGGGCGCCGAAACCCCCACTGTCTAGATTCTCAGCTAGCTGGTCAATCTTCGCGATACCAGCCTAAGATACTGGGCGGGCTGTCATGTCCCGAACGAAGTAACTCGAAAGATTTTCTCGGTCGATCTCTGATACCTTCTTCGTTTCAAAGCCATAAACAAGACCACTAAAATCTTTAAAACGTACCAAGAGCACTCGCATAACATTCACTAGCTTTATTTCAAGACTTGTTGTTAATCTCTTTAAGCATTGCATTACTTTGACTCCATAAGGCACTGGTCTATTATTTTATGCATCATTATTAATCTAGATCATTTTGTCTTTGGCTTATAAAAATCTTTATCTATGAATGCATCTTTTACAAGTTCTCGATATATTGTTCATCTGTTAATCCAGTACAGCAACGTGGATTGCTATTTTATGTCTTGTGTTCGAAATTCATAATAATAAAACATCCTTTATCACAGTAACTCCTAAACACCATCCATCCACATCATTCACACATCAAAACTTAACTTAAACACATTGAGCCATAGAAAACTCTTTGTTAGGGACTACCCCCCTTGGCTTCGTTAGGAGTTAGCCTAAACGGAGGAGCTAGGAGTAGGTCACAGTACCTGGCTCTGTGCTTGCCCCGAAGGTCACACCTCTCCTACTTTCTCAAGTGAGGAGACAGCTTTCGAAAGGTTTTTGCTATTGGTGTGCAATCGGCGGACAGCAGGGTAAATGGCGAAATTAAGCGAAATTAAACACTCGGATTGATTGCTAGGTGTAATATTAGACAATTTGAGATGAAACTAGCAATACCCAATTTGCAGATCTGAAAATACCCACTCCTCCCAAGGAGGGCGTCTTTGCCTAAGAAGTAGACCAGTGCGTTGGATGGGCAAATGGAGTCCGATGGCAATGAAATTTAAAACTTAGGGGTTTTAGAGTTATTCCAAAGTGGGTTTAAAGTTTTATACACCACTGCAAACTAGAACCTATAGATCTAAAAAATGAGGGTTTGATGTGAAAGGAAAATGCAGCCCCAATCAGATACAGAGAATAAAGATAGATCTTACTTAAGAGAAACTTACCTGATGTTTTTGAGGACGAATGTCGAAGTGATGAAGACTATTCCTGCATAGATCAAGTGGAACAATGGTGAAAGTCCATTTCTATCTGAATCGCCCAGGAACCCACAGGTGTGCCCTCTCTCCTGTAAAGCCAAGTAAACAACAATGAGATCGACAAGAAAAAGGACGAATACAAGTAAGAAGATGAAAGATTAGAGAAAATGATTGATCGTAGATAAAACCACTCCTTGTTAACACAACGATTTGAAAGATACGAAGAGGGTTTCCTCAACCAGTGCCCCCCTATCAAATCGCCTTTTTCCATGCAAGTAAAAATAATGGATCCGAAATATGATAGAGATATTTACCACGATATTCCAATGCAAGTGAAAAATAGCATCAATCAATCACAAAGAACATTCTTCAATCATCCAGATAAGACAAAAGATCCCCAAAAAATTTCTCTATTATTCTTCAAGAGCAAATGGTGGCAAATTTCCCGATGGGATATAATGAGGGGGGTCTCTTATTTATATGGCTTTTGAGAGACACAAACCCTAACTTACTTTTTCATCCAACGGTTGAGATTAAAACATCATGAGTTTAGGTTTAGGGTTAAGTTGATTTGTTTTGTTAGAATCTTTTTTCTTAACCTAACTACCACCACTGCCTCACCTAAACCTAACAAATCTCCAACAACTTTAAAAGAAGCACACAGCAGCATTGAATGGGTTCCAATCATTCAACAGTTCTCCCAATAGAGAAGGTTAAATCCGAACATGAGGAATTTTTATTGTTGTCATTTCTTTTTAAATCTCCATGTATTTTTTTTTAAATATGTCTGCTAAAAGCAAAAACAGAGCTTCATTCTATCAAATTTGGTGAATTTTCTTAGAAGTCGAGCTTCATTAAATTATTTAAAAATGATGTGTTGAATCGTCGATTGCTGAGAATTTCATGATTTTCAAGATTTCCCTTATTAATTGGTCAAATTCTAGCAAAATTATGATAAAACATTACAAATTTATGATAGAACTTCATTTTTTGGTAGTTTTGACCCCAAAATGACTTCATTCGATGCAGATTACAAAGTATATTATTCTATTTTACAGTTATTTCAGCAGTTTTGACCCCAAAATGACTCCATTTGGTGCAAATTTGAGCATCTTTCAACTATACCCTGATCACTCCAAATTTCATACCTTAACATTGGACACTAAAAAAATTTCTTTATTCAAAGAAAATTTACTTGGCAAAGTTGCAATCTATTTCTAGAATTCATCGTTTTTCCCATTGCCACGACACTATTTTCTTATTAGTTCAAGATTTATATTCCTCGCATAGTCACAATGAAAGATTGTCTTCAGTCACACTGAAAGATTTTCTTCTGCCTGCCTCGAAGTAACATACTTTCTTTGCAATTTGGAGTTAAGTATTCTCTTTCATCAGTCCAAATGTTAGGTCTTTGCAAAGGCTTTGTAAAAAAAAATCCACCAAAAGATCCTAATTTTATCCGTTCTTTAACATGTACTAGAAATTTGCTTCCAAGAACCGATCGACTCGAATTTTGTCTATCACTTTAAGGTAAGAGATTTAGTTTGAAAACGAAAGAATTTTAAGCTCGTCATAGCATATAGGAAACATGTAATCGGTTTAATGGTTAAAGATTCATACCTTTCTATCATTTTTGTATCGAAAGTCGCTCGCTTCAAGTTTAATGCTTTTCCATATTTTTCGGAGTGAATAAATATCTCTGTAAGCTTTTATATCTTTTTCGTGTTACTCGTTATGCAGTTCAACATGTAGAAGTTTCACAACCTTTTCGACATTTATACTGTAAATACTGGCTTTAATTAATTATATTTTCTTTTTCTGTTATTGTTGAATTCTTGCTGAAATAGTAGGCAAGAACTGTCACATTTGCATTTAGATCATATTTTTTTTCTATTTTGTTCATTTGAAGTGTGATTGAAGCTTTTTCTTGTAGGTTAAAATACATTCTTTCTTCCAGATCTTGCTCTGTGATTATAGTTGCATTTTTCTTCTTTTTGGTTTGGAGGTTAAAATTAACATTAAGTAATCAAAAATTCTGAAAACAGAACAAAACAGGGTATTTGACAAAATCATTGTCTTAAACCCAAATCTGAAAACAAGGGTACATGGAAAAATAGTTTTGTTCATCAAAATTCGAGGAACTTTCAGTATTGTTGTTTTTCTCTCTCCTCGTTTCTTGTATGCGAAACCTGTAAACTCAGTTTCTTGTAAACCACATCATTTAAAATTCATGGGAGTGTGCCCTCCACATCTTCATAGGGTTGCATTAAGCCACTAGGGATTTTAATGGCATGCCATGTGCAAGGTGCCATCATGGGCTTCAAGCTTATCACTAAATGGACCATTATCAAGCCAATATGTGTGTGGGTGCCTTATCCACATCAAGTGCACGCAATGTGCATCAAGGTCTTCACAAGGTTCCATGACTTCATTAAGTCACCAAAGACCACAGCATCATGCCATCTAACCATGTCAAGTGCAAGTAGTGGGCTCCATGACCTTTGCAACAGTATAAGGGTCTTCATCAGGGGTTCCATGGGCTTCTTCATCATTCCAGGGGTTCCATAGCCTGTCAAGGACCATACAAGGTCATCATCATCATATAAGAGCTCCATGACCCCAATAAGGGTTACAAGGTCATCAAACCACTAAGTGTGGGTCCAAGGGCTTCATTAGGGCTTCTTCAACAATCAAGAGACTTCATATGCTTCTTCAACCACCTCAACCACACTAGGAGACCCTCAAGGGTCAATATCCATCATGACATCATCTGTAGGGTAGTTGGGTCTTCTCATGGGGTACTATGATACCATCAGAGCATGAATGACAACAGAATGGGTCATTAATGCTTCTCCAACCCATCTAGGGGTTCTCCATCATCCATCAAGGTTTCTGGACCATCTCTAAGGTCTTCAACACCATCAGCAAGGTCTTCAGCATCTTCAACAAGGTGGTGGCTCCAAGATCCATCCTTGTGGGTACAAGGACCTTGTCAACTAGGTACAAGGTGCTTCAACACACAAACCCACTCTGTAAGGGGTCCAAGGCTCAAACTCACTTTGTAAGGGGTCCAAGGGACTGTAAGTGGGACTTCCTGGCATCAATAACAATCTGTGGGGCCACTGCAAGTCCATGTTGGTATCAATGACATTTTCATCAACAATCTCCCCCTTTGTCATTGATGACAAAAACTCATTCTCCTCCTGTGAGCATGTTGCCCTTTTGTCTTCATCTCTCCCCCTTTGGAATCAATGGCAAAGGGTGTCCACATACCTGAATATGAAATCACTGATCACTGATCATTGCTCCCCCTATCAATATGCACGATTCTAGGACATGTCTGTATGCCTAGAGTAGCCATCCGTTCTCCTTTGGGTTCATCCTCGAGTGAAATAAACTCAAGGTGTGCTAAGATATTTGAGAGACCTTATGCTTGGCTTGCTATATGGCACCCATCCTCCCTGCCCTAATCAACCTCTCCTATCTGGAGCTGATCGGTCTTCTTCATCCATACTTGCTTCTTGGCATCTGTCCTTTCAGCATTTGTTCCTTCATCTATACTGGCTTTACTTGACGAGTTGTATAGGAAACTTCTCAAGGGTTTTTTCCGTGTACTCCAACAATCTTGAGCTTTGTGCCCAAAGCCACTGCAACTATAACACATCATCGTACAACAATATGCAGCAATGTGACCAACATGGTTGCATGTCCAGCACCTAACTAAGTTGTTGAAACTTTCAACACTTCTTTAATCAACTTCATGCCTCCATGCCTGAGAGTATCTCAGACTGTAGGACTTTGTCTTATGACCTTCAAATCTTCCTGCATTAGTCTTCTTCCAAGGTTCACTGGTTCTTCTTGTTGATGTGTAGGAAGGACTCTTCCTCGATTGACTTCTTTGACTTGCACACTCTTGGGCTTTGTGACCAAACCCACTGCATGTGTAGCATCTCAATGAATGACATGTGGCAGCAACATGTCCAACATCTAACTAAGTCATTGAGCCTTCCATCACTTCTTCTTTTGTAGAGTCTACAATCCACAGCTTTATGACCAAAGTTATAACAAAAATAACAATAACCACTAAATCATATTTCACACCTGGGACTTTGATTCCATCTTGGAGTTGTTTCTTTAATGAGCTTGCTTTGAGGAATAGGTCTAACTTATTGGTGCATCTTTGAACTACCAAAGTCCTTGTTGTCATGTGTAGGTGCATGGGGAGCATCTTTGCACGTTGATGGACCTGCTTCTGGAGTCTTGGGAGACCAAGTGTTATCTTCAAATGTTTCTTTTTTCTTCTTGTAACCCAGACTAGTCTTTTCACGTGGAGATCTTTGGCAATCCAAGATCTTATCTAGGACAACTAAACTGTCCTTGAACTTGACCAAAGCATCATTCTTCTCACCTTTCTTCCTCAGACCAACTACCTCCATTTCCAGCTTCTAGATTGTCTGCTCCTTTTCTTCCAACTGATTCTTCAAGATTTCTTCTATCATTTTGGCTTCCTCCAGCTGAGTCTTCAAATCATGATTAGCCTCTCTGGTTTCTTCAAGCTCTCCAGCAAGCTCTTCCTGTTCTTCCTTTTGACAGATCAATTTAGTCTTTAGTTGTTCAACTTCAACATCCTTGTCTTTCATCTGATCCCGCAACTCTTTGTCCTAGTTTTTTAGCATCACAAGCAACACTTTCATTGTCATGCCCTTTTGCTAATATTCATTCAAGGAGTCCAAGATTTTATTTTTGAACTTCGTGAAGTCACTATGGTTTAAATTTACTATGTTCAGAAACCAATTGGCTCTAAGATCAATATTCAACAACGTGAAATGTATCTCATGTGCAGCCTTTGATAGCCCTTCATCATCGTCTGCAAGAACCTTCTCAATTTCATCACACAAGCTATCATTACAATCACAAGAGTCCATACCTTTACTGGAGTCCTCTTCTTGCTTGTCTTCATCTTGATTGATCTCTTTCGTGGGCTTGTCTTCTGATTCTTGATCTGTCTTTTCAGGTTCTGGTCTTGCCTTCTAATACTCGCTTTCCTACTTGAACCATAGGTATTTGGCTGAAATGTACTCCCCTACACTTTCTTTCACTGAGCTGGGAAGTCCATCCATGAGGAACTTCAAGGATGTAGTATTGTCCTTCTTTAATTCCTTATGTGCAACTAATTTTCCCTTCTTGTTTGATGGAGCAGGTGGATTGATCACAATCTCCCAAACACCAAACTTCTTCAGGTATGCCTTCATCTTGTTCCTCCAACTGAAATAATCTATCATATCAAGTACAGGCACGTCATTGCTTGATGACTCTTCCTCTTCTTGCATTGTGTCTAAGAATCTCCTTCAAGCTTGCTAGGCTTGTGACGAAGGTCAACTCTGATACCAATTGTTGGACACAATGGCCACACTGAGAGGGGGGTTGAATCAGTGTGTGAGCAATTTTAACATTTTTACCTTCTTTTAGTCAATCAGAGCATATCAATCATTATGTCATCAATTGCATAGTCAAATTCATCATGAGTCATAAGCACAACAATGAACATCACATCAAAAGAAACAAGAATATCTGGAATTTTGATCTTTATTTATTGTACATGGAAGACAACAATCTTCTCGATTACAATCAGCACCAACTGATGAAAAGAGCACCAACTCTCATAACAGGACCCAGCCTAGTTTTCTTAGCTCCAACTAAGAAGGGTTTGAAGAGTCTAATCCTCAAGTGCAAGCAATCATATGGCTCTGTTGCACAACCAACCTCTGCTCTGCACATCAATCTATGCTCATCACTCTGCTGATCAACACTACTCATCAATCTCTGGTCAATCTGCTCATCAATATCTGGTCAATCTATTCATCACTATTGCTCAAGTATCTCTGCACATGAACTTTGCTCATCACTACTAGTCATTCTTTTCTGCTCATTAATACTGCTCATGTACACATCATTGTACACCTCATCATACACAATTACTGAACAAGTAATTATGCTTTGCTTTCACTGAACATAAGGCATGCATCGTCATGCATCATCATCATAGATATGCATCATCGTCGTAGGGTATTGTTGATGCCTAGAAAAATCCCAGATACCAGACAGTAGGGATTCTCCCCGGTAAACAATCCCAATTAGATAGTCCATCGTTTGGTGTGGGGAATCCGTCCGATTTACGGTTCCGGCTACCATAGATTAAGTTCTTTAAATCTTTTACTGGTTATGGCCCAGTCCATTGTTTATATGATTTTTGTTTAAAGGATGAAATGCAGATGCCTAATAAGCTAAATGCAGGTCTAATCTAGATCTAAAACTAAACTATTATATCCCCTGCCAGAGAGCAAATTTAGAGTTCAAAGTAATATACTGTAAATGCTCATAAAAGTCTAACAGATAGTTGTACCAACACAATAATCACATTCACAATAGAAAGAATACCAAAGATAGCTCTAATATTATTAAACCATTTATTACCCTTTCAACACAGACATTTATACAGACAACAGACCATTCATAACCAAGGAAATAGTTCCAGGAGGTTAGAACAATCTCACTGTATGATGTACAGAAGCAAGAAGAAATAGTTCTATAGTATGCATTCCACACATTCCGATTAAATCTCTGCGCAGGCCTTTGTTCCAGCAAATTGATCCTTCTTATTAGCAAAGAGTTAGCTCTTTTAAAAAATAGTCCAGCATTCTTTTCACCAACCAAACTCCTTTCTATGGTGCTCTGCACTCCTATTTATACTATCTCTATCCGTCACCCAGAAGATTCTCAAGTTTCTTATTCGCCCACCTGGCTGAAAACAAGCGATTTCATAAAACATATAAAAATTTATACGGGCCTTGCCCTGCTGGAAATACACACTTCTTTTATTTTCCTACATCTTTGAATATCAGAGCAAATATCCATCATTGATCTAAACCTTTCCCAAATATAAGTCGTCCATCCGCCTGGTGAACAATAATACCTTGGACTAACAGAATCATTGTCAACCATAGATCTTGGTCTACAAAAAATCTTAACCATCCAACGATGCAGCCTTTAGCCGATTTCGCAATCCACCAACTTGATAAACTTCCTGCTCCTTTCCATTGCAAAATTGATTCTAACCATAGATCACAAAACCGCCAAGATCTTGGCCGTCCAAACCTGCCGGGCCTACCCAATTTCGCAGTCCCTCATCTTGATTAACTTCTTGCTTGTTCTCACTGCGAAATTAATATGGGTCGTAGATCAAAAGTCACCTAGATCCCCGTCGTTCAAAAGTGCGGGGTCTATAGGATTTCACAGCCCCAAAATATTTTATCTTTCGTGCATGTGTTGGCTACAAAATGCACACCCACCGTAGATCTGATTCCACCTTTGAACTTGGCCATTGAAAATTGCAGGTCCTACGCCATTCCGCTGATCTAAGAAATTTATTTCTCCTTGCATGTTAAAACAACGGAATTCTTTAGGACCGTAGAATCAAGATCTTAATCTGCCATGAATCTCAGCCATCCAAAGATGCAACCTTTACCCAATCTCACAATCGCCCGTCCTAACTTGGCGAACAATAATACTTGTGATATACAAAGAAAACATCGTGAGAGATATATTTGATCTAGAAACAACCATAATTCACAGTATTTCAATTTAATGATATGCATCGATTACTAAACGAAAAAAAAATAATGACCAGCGCCCGATTATGCAAGCAATTTTATTTTAGTTTAAGCTTCGAGAAGAAGATCTCTCAGTTTCCCCAATGGTCATCATAAAAGAGCTCCATGACCCCAATAAGGGTTGCAAGGTCATCAAACCACTAAGTGTGGGTCCAAGGGCTTCATCAGGGCTTCCTCAACAAGCAAGAGGCTTCATGGGCTTCTTCAACCACCTCAACCACACTAGGAGACCCTCAAGGGTCAATATCCATCATGACATCATCTGTGGGGTAGCTGCGTCTTCTCATGGGGTACTATGATACCATCAGAGCATGAATGACCACAAAATGGATCATTAATGTTTCTCCAACCCATCTAGGGGTTCTTGAGTAGATTAAAAACCATAAATTTTCTTTTACTAGGGACCATCCCCCTTGGATTCGCCAGGAGTTAGCCTAGACAAAGGAGTTGAGTATCAGGTGACAGCACTTGGCTCGAGCTTGCCCCCAAGGTCGCACCCAGTGGCTTGAAGATTTATGCCACGTGACCCGAGGCGCAATTTAAACGGCAACACATTATACAAAGAGAAAAAGAAAAAAATACAGGAAGGCCACTACATTGCACTAGAGCTAGATGTAGAGGTGTAGGAGTTGTTTCCATCATCATCAATCCCTATGAAGGTACCTGATCTATGAACCACCAAGGATATTCCAATGGTTGGCACACCTAAACAGATCTAAACTTAAAAAGACTATAGTGAGCCTATGCTCCACTGTGTGACTTCTTTTTTCGTACATTTAATTATTTAACAGAAACAAAACAAACCATTCAGATTCTTTAACTACTATGACATATGAAATAGACTACAGTAGTAAAGCCACAGAATTAAGCACAATTGAAAACCCAATACAAGAAAAGCAACAAGAAACAAAGGACTCTGTATTTTGTCTTCTTTATTATGGAGATTATAATACAGATTACAAAGTTGTCCAAGCTTTCTATGAAGCTGTCCAAGCTTACTGTGAAGCTATGAGACGCTATGGTCTTCTACAATCCTCTACAATATACTTTTGTTATTATGATCTATTGGTATCTCCTCCACGCTCCTGCTAAAAATATGGAACAACGCTCAGTTACTGAATAAATGAACCCTTTTCCCTCCTACTAGGTCTTTGATAGCTAGACTTAGTATTAGGTTCAGGGTTTCGAAACCTATTGGAAACTCAAGAGAAATCTAGAAGTTTCTACTGATTCTCACGTATTATTAACTCTCAATATTCAAATTCTAATGAGTAGACAGGGTCGCCACTTAGACCTACGAGGAATATTTGGATCGTCAACTTGTTAGGGCCATAAATTTTGCAGACAAACTCTGTTTTGCAAAAACAAACAACCATCGGAAAGCTGTCAACCCATAGAATGCAAAAACAATAGCACACGACCTTGGTCTTTGTCATTCAGACACAAAATTTCCACTTTTTTTGCCCTCAAATGGAAGATTAAATGTTTTGGTTTGTCAGCACGGTTTTTAGGTTCCAACTCAAACCAGTCCCAAATGCAATATTCCCTTCCCTGTGTCATAATTTTACATCCACATATGACATGATACACAACCCTATACTAATAGAATTAACCTACAATCAAAACAGAAAGATTGGAAACAATCAAAATTTCAGATCTGCATAAATATTAAACACAGTTGCCTAATTGCAAACACAAGAGTGTAGATATTGTAAATGGATAGCAACTAGATCTAATAAATGAGCAGCATTGATATGGTGGAGAGCAAACAGAATTTGGAACAGCAATCACTAACATCTCATTCACGAAATAAAAAAAGTTACAATACTGTTCTCAGGGAACTACAATTGCTAAGTTCTGCTGCAAATTAAGATCTGCCACAGATGTATCAGCACTGAAAATTCTTCAAAATCCACAGAGGAATTCAGCCTTGGGAGAAGGAATGAAATATGGGTGGGGCGAATTTAAAAGAGCCAAGTCTGATCTAGGCACAAAGGTCAGGTGAATTTCGTCTGACAGTCACCAGAATTCTGATTTTGGCAATTACACTCACCTTAAAACCACAGACTTGGACGCCTTCAAGAATCAGTGGATAAATCCACTAGGGCACATCTTTTGGATGGAGTAAATTTGTGATTTTTTCAAATATTTTGAGTTTTAAATTTTCAGATTTTTAGGGCTTTTATTAGTATTTGACTTTTAGGGCTTTTTCAGCCATAAAATGCGTGTAAAATCAATCATACAAGGAATTTAGTAAAAGGAGAGAGATTTTGTGAAAGAGGGGAATAGGATTATTATCTCAAACCCTACGGCTTTGAGAGATCAACCATCGACCTCCCTCTCTTAAATGTCTTTCTACAAATGCAACTAGGGCATCACGTAGCAACCTCTAGGTTCGGTAGGAAAACCTAGTTAGAGCAAATGAAGAAGTTCAAGGCCCAATAAACAATGGAGAACTCCTCTAATAGGACATTCTCCTCATACAAAGTTGACAAAATGGTAGCAAGAAACCCTAACGATTTAGAAAAATGTACCATAAAAGCACCATTCAACTAGGGTTAGAAGTAAAACTTATCAACAATCCCCAAGAGACGAGCAAGGAAAAACCTTAGGTCACCCTTGTGCTTGAGTTATTCCAACAAGTCTTAGCATCAACCAATGTATGTGCAAGATCAAACCTTAGAAACCATCTTCATTCATCCATTCAAGCTAGAAAAAACATCCTATAGAAGTGCACATCACATCTAGAGCTCAAAGAGTAGGAGAAAGAGAAAATAGTGCATAATAGAACCCTTGTCTTATGATTTTACAATGAGGTGAGGATCTCTATTTATAGTTTTTCATCCTAAACCTTTTAATTTTTGAGGCTACAAGTTTAAAATAAAGTTAATTAAAATTAGACTATTTTTAGGGTAAATTCCACACAAGTTGGGAAATAAGCCCTAAAATAGACATAAAATAGCAAAATAGACTAAGATAAGGCTTCACTTAGTGAAATAGTGAACCAAAGGGGGGCGTCATGCCCCAACTAACCCAAAAAATGTTGTTTTTCCCTCAACGCCCTCCTTTCCAAGCTTGTAGGCTCAACTGTGGAAGGATGACGTCATAGGCCAAGGAGCTAGAGGAGGGGTGTCTCTATACTGGAATGAGGTCCAAGTGGTTGGAGGAGGTGTGCTAAATAGGGGACAACAACCCTTTACAAGACGCAATCGCCTCTACATAACACAACACCAAGGTGGTCATGTGCCCAAGTGGGTCACCCCTAAAATCCCCAAACACCAACCCATGGACTTGAAGCCCTGCATGGAGGGGACATCCACACACCAAAGGGGTAGTGACCTATGCCACAAAGCCAAGTACTTCTAAGAGTGAAACCAAGGGAGCCTGCCATGACCAATCCAAGGGAACAACAGCCCCTAATCCAAATATCCACACAATATAACCCACTTTGGCCTTTATATTAAAAATTTTAGACCCCTTGCTCTAGGTTTGGCCCTGCTAGAACGTTGCAGTAGCTCTAAGGCATAACACCTCTGCTCTTCTTTGTTTGATTGATTTCGGCATGGTCACTGTCACCTCACTGCTTGCTAGCCTTTGACACCATCTGAGGCTCCCATTGGACACAATCATCCTTAAATATTTCACAAGAGGGAAGATTCTCTTGAGCACAAACACCCTGGACAAATGTTTCCCACTGAGACATGAACCCATTTAGTGCTCGTTTGACTAGCTCTTTGTTTTCATCCTTCTCCCCAACTGTTGCAAGTTGGCCACAGATCTATGTGACCCTCATCAAGTAATTGGTGTCGGTGTCTAACCTGGTCATCTCAACAGATCTGAGTCTGTTGTGCAATATCATCTTCATGTTTATGTTCTCGCTCTGATAAAGACTAAACACAGTATCAAAGATCTCCTCCGTCGTCTTCTTCTCGGATATATAAGGGATCAGATGATCCTTTATAGCATTCATGATTATCAGCTTGGCCTTCACTTCTTCCTTCTTGTGAGCTGCCAAAAGTTGTGGATCTATCGGCGAAGTCACTACATCCTTCACGATATTCCAAAATTATTCTCTTCTAATAGAAGAGTTACCCTAACTTTCCATGATAGGAAATTTGAGGCACCATCTAATCTGTTTTCAATCCTGAGGCTAGTTGATGTCGTATCCGATATGCACACATACTCTCAATTCTATTACGTACTACCTCTGAAATCCTCTTACTGCTGGTACTCGCTCTTGACAGTTGATCTACTGTCGTAAACTCTTTAGATCCTCTCAATCAATGAGGCTTTGATACTATGTTAAATTTACAAACCCTACGTGACTATTGTCTGCGTGTTCTCAACTAAGCATAAACTTGTAATTTCATTGCAAAAATTAAATTCTTTCATGTAGCAGTAGTCACACATATAGCTGGAAAGTAAACAGCGGAAGCATAGACAATTTACTCCTTCAAATCAGCCTTGCATTAATAATTCAAAGCTTACAAGAAAACCTACACAGATTGTTAACTAACAGTTGTACGGTACACTCAAAACTGGAACAAATTGCATGCTTGTTGAAGAAAGCTTCCTACCAAAACCGAGAAAACAGCCTATAAGTTGCTACCCACTATACAGCCTATCAGTAGAATTGTATGGGTATGTTTGTACAACTGTACTGATTTGTCCGTACGACTGTATGAAATCTGTCTTGTGAAATATGCTTGGTGATATCTGCCTAGTTGAACTGGCTCCTCTCCAGCACTCTAAATCTGCCTGACCAAACTGCGTTTGAGTGAATAATGAATGTGTCTTAACCCTCTACCTTGACTTTGCTTTTATACTTGAGCTAAAACCCTAATCTCTCAGTAAGATGTACTGTTGAAATTAGTCTAAATCACTAATGTCTTACAAATACACCTTATTACACTCAACAACTAAATATAAGACCTTTGGCACGTTTGACTAACTGTGCAAAAGTTCCTATCCAGGCTACAATTCTCTACAAGTATGGCCACGGATTCAGGCGATGAATATTTTGAAGATTCTAATAACACAGAGGATGATGATAAATTTGATGATGATTCATTGTTTTGATTGACAACTTCTAAATTTAAACTCCAGATAACGGGAACTTAAGAAGGATGCCCAATCCACTGATTGGCTAGGGGAGTTCTCTATTGTACTCTACCTTCATAGCAGAAAGAGGGTGATGGCAGTCTGAGAGTGGGAGAATGTCTAAGGGAATCAGCTGAATGTCCATTGGAAGCCTACCTTCAAAGAGAGGATGATGCAAATCAGATTGAAGACCTACAAAAGTCCCAAAACTGGAGCCATATTGCATTGTTGAACATTGAACAAGAATGTTCTACGAATTTTGTAACCATTCTTTAGTTGTTGAATCAAGTTAGGCTGTTATGAATTTTGTATTCAGAGGGGTAGATAAAATTTAAAAAGTAGTGTATTGTGCTAAGGGGGGTGTCGGAATAAATAACAATCAAAAAAATATTAGGAGACCTAATATAGTAATGTAATGATGTGTAAGAAAGGTCATGATGTTATGTGAGCAATTAAATTAATGAAAGAAGTGCCAGTGTCCGTAGTAGGGGTGATTAGGTAATGCAACTAGCTAAATCACAAGTAAAAATATGCTAGCACATTGTATCCTTGACTCCATCTATATATATTTATATATATTTTACACCTCCCATGTACTTGTATTGATTTTTCCAACAGTAACCCCATTCATCTTAGGATGTATACACGTCCTTGTTCTGTAAGTCAGCTAAGGAACATTGCATGAAGACTATAGCAAAGATAATCATTGCGCTACTTAGGAATGTGTGTTATGTTAAATTGTAAATGTTTTCCTTACAATTAACCCAAGAACTCTTTGTAAAATTAAAGACTGCTAACAACTCCAACAAGTCATCAAATAAATTATGTCGCTGAGTACGGTTTGAATTTTAAGTACATATTTTCAGACAGTCTAATTCATAGCTATGCATGTGTCATGTATATTATAATTAGAAAATGCAATCACATGCAGGTACATGAGAGTAAGGCAGGTAAAGAGACCAAGCCTGTTATGATACTGCAGCAGTGAGCAAGAAGGGGCTCCGCCTTGTCAGCCTTACAATTAAGGTTGTCAGCATTAATTGTCGTCGTTACCCACACTACTCCAAACTTATCAGCAAATATGAGAAACTGGCCATCACAGCTAAAACTGACTGCACTCACCCTCTTCTCAGAGCATCTGTAAAACATTCCAAACAAAAAGCAAATGTTAGCAAACTCTAATAGAAAATAACAAAAGGAATCAATGCTTGATGTTATATCACTTAATACTACAATTCAGCATCAGGGGAAGATAAAAGCCATTGAAAAGCAGATACATGCATTTCAGATATGATGAATCAGCAAAAACTCAAAACCATTTCCAAGTTTATTCCTTACATAGTTTTTGTGCAATGCCAGGAATCTGCATTCCAAATCTTCACAAGTTTATCATCGCCTGCAGAAGCAAAAAGTTTCCCTTCTCCGTGAAAGCATATCGATCTGATGGAATCAACATGTGAGTGGCCACCTGCATTGTCCTGGCAAGCAATGGGGCAGTTTGCGCTGCAACAAAAATCAAGAGGAATATTCATCAAGAAACATTTACTAAATTTGCATAGGAAAGAAGATTCTAAAAAGCAAAAATGGCAGGCCAATCTTGTAAGGAAACAATTTTTAAAACTTAATTATTTACAGCAATAAAGAATATTAAATGTTAGTCGTCAAAACTTATGGAGACAAGTAAAAATCCACATGAAAAGAACAAAGTGACAATAATTGTGTAGCCTTCCTTATAATCTAGTTCATGCACCAAACAAATTTGGCAGAAACCATAATCATAAACTAATACCCTTAAGTAACAAAACAATATCCTGAAGTTCAAATAAATATGAGTTTAGATCACAGTACACCTGGATTAGTCGTTGCCCAATACAATAAACATCAATGTTGCAAATATTGTGAAGGTGAATATATTTCCAAGGGTCCAGAAAGACACTTATCAGCAACATTGGCCAAAATATTGGAAAATATTGGCAAACTTAGGAAATTCAATATTCATTTTTTTAAACATCTAAAGCAACCCCCTCCATCTAGCCCTTTTATGGGCAAAGATAACAGTGATTAAAACCCTTTGTTCTCAATCCCTTGCTTTCCCTCTTCAAAATGAACAAAAAGATTCCAAAAGAAAATCTCTAGAATGAGTGGAAATTTTCCACGATCTTGTGATATATTCAACATTTGAAAAATATCACGATATATTGAGGCAATAATATCGCAGCCTTGGAAATATTGCGATATGTCAACAATATTATTGCAACATTTTCAACATTGATAAATATAGACATAACTGTGTCAAGCCATCATTGGCATTTTATTTACAGTTTTTGATTGCCTACGAATGTAGTAAAGTGAACGCTGTAAACTCTGTCGACGATGAAATTTGGGTTGAGAAATGAAAATTCCCTGATGGGAGGTCTCCTGTTTCTAGGGTTTTCGCAGCTACAATCTGGCTCTGAATATGTTCTTAGTCCTGGCTATTGTTATGGACACAGAGGAGGAGCTTTTAGAATATGAGAAAGGCGAAGTTCTAAACTCTCCAACAACTTTTTGATCACATGAGGAATTGTGGAAGTTTGGAGGTATGCTAAAACAAATAGTGCTAATATGAAAGCTGCTCTATCGGTTGATAGTCCTGAGCATGTGCCAGATGGAGCCAGGAAGGTGCAGCACTACTCCATTAAACATTTTAGTGTTTGTCGTACAGGAGGATCTAGGTTTGTCAACAACTGAACATTTAGGTCAACCTTTGTTGCTTGCATCAACTCTTGTTACAGGCATTCAAGTCAATGCAAGAACCCTGAGACTTCATCATCCCAATTGACGCTACTTGAAATAGTCAATCCCACACAATCTCCATGTAAACAAAAGTGCATCAAGGCACGACCAAGGATGGTAAGAATGGTTTTAGGGCATGATGTCAAAACAGACTAGGTGGAGGACCTTTGGAAGATGGCAATTGTCGGCAAGTTATGGGTAAACAGTGAAGAGTGACTCCCTGGCAAGCTGGTTAGAGGTAGTTGGTGTTAGTTTTGTACCTAGGGAAGTGTTCCCCGAAGTGACTTTAGCCTTAGTCACTTAGTGAAGGGAAATAAAGTGAACCCTGCATTAAATGGCTCAAGTGACATTTAATTTGACTTTAGAGCATTAAAGACAGTTTTTGATAAATTTAAATGGGTGAGTGAAATTAATATTTTAGAAATAAAATATGAGCATTTAATTTCGACCATCGATCTAATTCATTCTTAGACATTGGATTAGATGTCTCTTCACCTACCTAGGGTTATGAGCAAAAAGCAAGGGAAAGGCAAAAGAAATTTCATTCTTGAGAGAAGAAGAGAAGAGAGCTGAAGGAGAGAGTGGGCATGCATATCAATGCAGCTTGCTGGAGAAAAGTATAGTGGGCACGAATATCGAGGAAGAGTACGAATTTGGCACATTTACCAAGGCAGCCATACTGTACTGTTTGTACCTGGCACATTTATCGAGAAGAACAGCATTTAATTCTGTTTGTACCTGTCACAGATTTCGAGGCCGTACACAGGTCGTACAGCACAAAAATCGAGGTCTATACAGTCTATACGGACTGTACTCTTTTGCACAGATTTTGAGGTGAAGTTCAGGCACGATTCCCGAGGCAGCACATGCGTTTTTGTGGCACAGAAATTGAGGGTCATACTGCTGCATTTATTGCAGACCGTACAGCACAAGTTTTGAGGCAGTTTGGCACAAAGTTCGAGGTCAGATTTAAGGTGTTATTTCGGCACATTTTTCGAGAGGAAAAAAATTGCACATAAATCGAGACAGTCTTGCACGGAAACCGAGACAGCTTGCTGGTCAAATTTATGGGTTGAGATAAGTTGGATTTTTTACTGTAAATTAATGTCTGATTTTTATCCTGAAGAAATAATAAACTCTCTCTCTCTCTCTGACTGGTTTTCCCCTTGTGGGTTTTTCCAGGGCCATTAGCCGAAAATTATTGTGTTGTGTGTTGAATGGCGTGCTGATATTTATTTTCTGTCAGTGAAAAAGAGTAGTTACAGCAACGTTTTAAAGTCTGAAAATTTACTGTTTATTTCCAGTATGTTAAATTTCTGAGAATGTCATAAACAGTGTTAAATTTTATTTAATACTTATAAACCAGTGGCTGAAAATTAGTGAAAAATCTACATGGTATCAAAGCTGAGTGGGCAGAAAGTTAAATATTTGCAGAAAAACAGTCATTTCCAGAATTCAAATATATATATATATATATATATACAATACTTTTGTGACAGTAGTACATTCTGAAACTTGTTCTTTGAGAAAAATGACCTCCGTTGGGTTAAGAACTGAGGATAGGTTGGATGGGGCAGCAAACTTTGTCTCATGGAAATCCTGGATTTTACTTGTGTTGAGAGAGAATGAGCTGTGGGATGAGGTTGTCAATAACACTACAACAGTACAACTCACCCCATTGTCATTCCCATTGCTACTGCTGATCCAGCAGCAGCAACTGCCTTTTATAAGAAGAATATTAAAGCCATGACTTATCTTACTAGGATCTCTCAAGTGAGAGATGAGCTTGCAGTGTGGGGGTGGTGGTTACTGGTCCCGATCTAGTGCGTACAGCCTTGAATGGGGTGACTGCATCTTGGGCTGTGTTTGTACAAGGGTTGGTGGCTAGAGAGAACTTACCATCATGGGACAGAGCCTGTAATGATTTTGTTCAAGAGGAGACTCAGAGGGGTTTCTTGCAGTGCAGTAGTTCTACTAGTAGACAGAATGAGGAGGATGTGGCATTGACAGCGAAGGGGACGAAGAAGAGCAAGAAGGGTGGGGCCAAGCAGCAGCAAGATGGGCAGAAGAAGGATCTGAGCACTGTAAAGTGCTTTGCATGTCACAAGATGCGACACTATGCTACAACATGTCCTAACAAGAAGAAGAAGAAGCAACAACAAACAGCAGCTTCCACGAAAGTCGAGGACTTTGCTACGAGATTTCAGATTTCACTTTGCACCGGGCATGTTGAGATTGAGAGAGCACCCATTCTCACCAGTGTGGATGTTGACAGACGGAGGGATTTTTCGTGGGTGACAGACCATTCTTACAGTGCATCTACTTCCGGCACTTGGTATATAGACAGCGGAGCCTCGAGTCACATGACAGGTGCTCGTGAGATGTTCTTGGAGCTTTCACAACCAGAGACAAATGTGGAGGTTGTGTTGGGAGATGACTCAGCAATCAAAGCTATTGGGCGTGGGACCATTACATTTCAGAGGGAGTCCATGAGTCCCATGGTGTTACGAGATCTATTGTATGTACCTGGGATGAAGAAGAACCTAGTGTCAGTTTCCATGATCGAGGATCAGGGTCTTGGGGTGTCTTTCCTAGATGGACACATGCATATGTTTCCCAAGACTGCAGGACCATCTACTTCAGTTACCATTGGAGTGAGATGTGGGAAACTGTATAGGCTCTTGTTTTAGCCGCAGCCTGCCTTGGCACATAGCAGCAACAGTGAGCTTTGTGAGCTTTGGCATAGGAGGATGGCTCACTTGCATCATCCAGCCTTGGGGTTATTGAGACACAAGGTTACAGGATTACCGGAGTTCAGCACAGGGCTGAGTGATGTGTGCAAGGGGTGTGCTTTGGGAAAGTACACCAAGACTGCTTTTCTGAGCAGTGATAGCAGGTCAGCAGGTACCCTTGACTTGATACATTCACACTTATGCGGACCTATGTCTTCTGTGTCCTTGAGAGGATACGAGTATTATGTGACATTCATTGATGACCATTCCAGGAAGACCTGGATCTACAATCTGAAGAGCAAGAAGTCCGAGGAAGTCTTGCAGAGGTTCCAAGAGTTTAAAGCTCTTGTGGAGAACCAAACAGGGAGGAAGATCCGAGTTCTTAGATCACACAACGGGGGTGAGTATACCTCCAAGGAGTTTGATGGATTTTGCAGACAGGAGGGCATCAGGAGATAGATCACAGTTTTGTATACTCTAGAGCAGAATGGAGTAGCATAGAGGAAGAACAGGTCCATTGTTGGAGCACCCCGAGCTATGCTACATGACCAGTCACTGACTTTCTTTCTCTGGGCTGAGGCTTGCAACACCACTGTATATCTTCAGAACAGGAGTCCCCATCGTGTAGTGGGGAATATGACACCTGAGGAGTGTTTTTCAGGCAAAAAGCCTGAAGTTGGCCATTTTCAGATATTTGGTAGTCTGACTTACTCTCATGTCCCTTCAGAGAAGAGGACAACGCTGGAGCCCACTGCAGAGAAGGGCATCTTTGTGGGCTATGACAAGACTGCAAAGGCCTTCCGTATTTACCTTCCCTCTCAGAGGAAAGTGGTGGTGAGAAGGGATGTGAAGTTTGAGGAGGAGCGGGCCTTCAGGAAGTCGAGAGAGTCAGAGCAGGAAGAGCAGCAGGTCCCTACACCTCAGGTTGTTTCACAGGTTCTATCTACACAGCAGTCAGGATCACAAGTTTTCGGGGTTACAGCACCGCACAGTGTTGGCACAAGTTCACCAGGTTCAATGGTTAGGCCAGTAGGGTCTTCGGGGACAGGTGATGGGTCTACTATTACAGGTACACCTTACAGGGGATCGGGATCAGGATCAGGATCAAGATTACAGGGTACACCTGGTGTTGGTACACCAGCTTCAGGTTCACGGGGTTTCCACCTCTGGTAGATCTTCAGATGATGACCAACCAATGTGGTAGCAACCTCCAAGGACGAAGGCACCTAAGTGGCTTCGATATACCTTGAAGGAAGCCCAGGAGTTTGGGGCACCCAAGGAGGATGTGAGGGCCATCAAGATGTCTGACAGAATGGGCATGTTGTTAATGGCTAGTACACGAGATTCTGAGCCTTCTACTTTTGAGGAGGCCTCCCAGCATTCGGTATGGAGAGATGCCATGATGGATAAGTACCATTCCATCATGAAGAATGATGTATGGGAGATTGTTCCAAGACCTGAGGGGAAGTCAGTGGTGACTTCCCGATGGCTTTACAAACTAAAGCATGCGGCAGATGGGAGTGTGGAGAAGTACAAAGCCAAGTTTGTAGCATGGGGGTTTTCACAAGTTGAGGGCATTGATTATGATGAGACTTTTTCGCTGGTTGCTCGGTATACTTCTATCAGGGGCTTGATCTCCATTGCAGCGAAAATGGGTTGGAAGATCCATCAGATGGATGTGAAGACCGCATTTCTCAATGGGATCATACAGGAGGAGATTTACATTGAGCAGCCTCAGGGCTTTGAGATACATGAGAGAGAGTCTCATGTTTGCAAGTTGAAAAAGGCCCTTTATGGGCTGAAGCAAGCTCCAAGAGCTTGGTACTCCAGGATCAATTCTTACTTGCTGAGCATAGGGTTTCAGAAGAGTGAAGCAGATCCGAATCTTTACTTCATCATGGTTGGAGATGATCCGCTTGTTCTTCTGCTATATGTTGTTGACTTGTTTATCACAGGGAGAGAGAGACCCATTGCAACTTGCAAGAAGGATCTTACAGTAGAGTACGAGATGACTGATGTTGGGTTGATGCATTATTTCTTGGGATTGGAGGTTTGGCAGGAGCCTAGACATATTTTCCTGGGGCAGGGAAAGTATGCGGTTGATATTTTGAGGAGATTCAGGATGGAGGATTACAGGCCTATGTCGACACCTATGATCACCAACTAGAAGAAGCTTCATGCTTCTGACGGAGAGTTGGTGGATCCTACTTTATACCATCAGCTTATTGGGTCATTGATGTATCTGGTCAACACTCGACCAAATTTATGTTTTGCAGTGAACACTCTTAGCCAGTTCATGGTTGAGTCTAGGAGTGTGCATTGGGTCGCTGCAAAACAGTTGCGCTGTCTATCAGGAACAGTGGATTTTGGTTTGGACTACAGGAGGTCAGAGAGGATCAGATTGGTTAGTTATACAGACTCAGATTGGGCAGGTAGTGTGGCAGACCGGAAGAGCACTTCCAGATGTTGTTTCAATTTGGGCTCGACAGCAGTGTCGTGGTTCAGTCGGAAGCAGAAATCCGTTGCATTGAGTTCTGCTGAGGCTGAGTATATGGCAGCCAGTTTGGCCAACTGCGAGGCCTTGTGGCTTCGCAAGTTGCTAGTGAATCTATTTGGTCAGGAGCTTAGGCGTACGGTGATTTACTATGACAATCATAGTTGCATCCAACTCTCTGAGAATCCGGTTTTCCATGACAGCTCAAAGCACTTTGAGATCAGATATCATTTCATCCAAGACTATGTTCAGAGAGGGGCAGTTACGCTTCAGTACATTTCCACAGATGAGCAAGTAGCAGACATTCTGACGAAGTCTTTGAGGAGGGGCAAGTTTGTCTTCTTCAAGGACAAGTTAGGAGTGGTGCAGAACACCTTCCTCGGTAAGAGGGAGTGTTAGTTCTGTACCTAGGGAATTGTTCCCCTAACTTTAGCCTTAGTCACTTAGTGAAGGGAAATAAAGTGAACCTTGCATTAAATGACTTAAGCGACATTGAGCATTAAAGTCAATTTTTTATCAATTTAAGTGGGTGGGTGAAATTAAAATTTTGGAAATAAAATATGAGCATTTAATTTCAACCATTGATCTAATTCATTCTTAGCCATTGGATTAGATGCCTCTTCACCTACCTAGGGTTATGAGCAAAAAGCAAGGGAAAGGCAAAAGAAATTTCATTCTTGAGAGAAGAGAAGAGAGCTGAAGGAGAGAGTGGGCACGCATATCGAGGCAGCTTGCTGGAGAAAAGTACAGTGGGCACAAATATCGAGGAAGGGTACATATTTGGCACATTTACCAAGGCAGTCGTATCGTACTGTTTGTGGGCACAAATATCGAGGAGTTTGTTGGGCACATTTATCGAGGAGAACAGGATTTAATTCTATTTGTACCTGGCACAGTTTTCGAGGCCATACATAGGTCGTACATCACGAAAATCGAGGTACGTACAGTCTGTACGGACTGTACTCTTTTGTGCATATTTCGAGGTGAACTTCAGGCATGATCCTCGAGGTAGCACGTGAGTTTTTGTGGCACAAAAATCGAGGGTCGTACTGCTGCATTTATTGCAGACCGTACAGCACGAGTTTCGAGGCAGTTTGGCACAGAGTTCGAGGTCAGCCTTAAGGTGTTATTTCGGCACATTTTTCGAGAGGAAAAAAATTGCACAGAAATCGAGGCAGTCTTATACGAAAACCGAGACAGCTTGCTGGTCAAATTTCTGGGTTGAGATAAGTTGGATTTTTTACTGTAAATTAATGTTTGATTTTTATCCTGAAGAAATAATAAACTCTCTCTCTGACTGGTTTTCCCCTTGTGGGTTTTTCCAGGGCCATTGGCCGAAAATTATTGTGTTCTGTGTGTTGAATGGCGTGTTGATATTTATTTTCTGTCAGTGCAAAAGAGTAGCTACAGCAGTGTTTTAAAGTCTAAAAATTTACTGTTTATTTCCAGTATGTTAAATTTCTGAGAATGTCATAAACAGTGTTAAATTTTACTTCTAAACCAGTGGCTGAAAACTAGTGAAAAATCTACCGTTGGAAGCTCCAACAAGGTTATATACCAAGGTTTCATACTTTGATTAAAGGTTGGATCTATTTTGAACTGAGGCATGAGAAGGAAGCAAACTCCATCATGAACTAGACTTGGTTGTAGGGTCCCTGCTGACACCAAGCATTTGATCCTAGAAGTGAACCATTAGAAGTGCAGCATATTTGGGTTCTCTGGCCTAGACTTCCTTTGCAACTTTGGACCAAAGGGTCATTAATGGCCATAGTGAATTCAATACGGTAATTCAATGCCCAAGATGAAGATTGGTATGGTTCTTGTGGAGCTGGATTTAAGATAGGGCTTACAAGCGAAAATGGGGATTGATTGGAGTTTTGGGTCATTCATACAAAGACTGGATTATTGGAAGTTACCCTTTAGGTGCTCTACTTGTGAGGTGAGTCACATGTGGAGGGACTATCCCACAAACAAGAGTTGATTTCCGAATAAAAATATTGGGTGAGAAAAGACCAGGGTCAAGAGTCTCCGAAGAACTATAAAGGTGATAAGGAGTTTGTTTCATCCAGGATGAAGAAGAAGTTGCGGATCATCAAGGGTAACACAAGTTGCGGATTATCCAGCAAAGGAAGCCCTCGTGGCTCTAGACCATAGTGGAACTCGACAATCTCAAGTTATGTTATCCTCTCTGGACCCTATGTTGTTTCTATCAACTTTGGTAAGTATTCCCATCCTCTAGTCAAAGTTGTAGGTCACAATTTCCTTTATGGCAAGGAGGAGTCTTTAGACTCTACTTCCTCTAAGAAATTTATGGTTTTGAAAACCTTTCATCCTAGTCACAGGAGGTCTCAATTTCTATTTTCTCAAAGATGGAAGGTCGGCCTATTGAGACCATAATAGAAAAGTCCATAAAGGGGAAGAATTCTAGGGCTCTATTGCCTTCCAACTATCATTTACAATCTGGAAAGATAGTGGAGGTGGAGGACAATGGGTCTATAGAAGGTGGTTTAGATCTTTGAGTTGATAAACTTGTGCCTATAGGAAGAAAGTCTAACATCTCCAAAGCAAAATCCATAGCATCCAAGGAAGTACTAGAAGGAAAACAGATGAACACTATTGGGGTTAGAACAAGAAAACCCCCTAGGAAGGTGTGTCCAACACTACACCAAAGGAGGGTATAGCCTGACAAGGCCCCACGGTCACTTTCTAGTTGTTCCCATCTTCTCTGAAGAATTTACCCACAAATGACAAACTCCACGTACGCCGAAATTCCGTATGTTCAAGGGGAAGTTGATTTTATTAAGATGAGTTTCTTAGTTAGACATGAAAAATTATAAAGTGCTCACTTCTGCTTTTGGTTATCCCAAAGATCAGGGCGAACCTGCGATGGGAAAGAGCATACACGGAAATGGCGGATAATTATTCCAATTTTGAGATTGTGAAAACGAAAGCAAAGTGTGAAACTAATTACTAG
Source organism: Pseudotsuga menziesii (assembly GCA_001517045.1). NCBI lineage: Eukaryota > Viridiplantae > Streptophyta > Pinopsida > Pinales > Pinaceae > Pseudotsuga > Pseudotsuga menziesii. Next base: position 391,430 of record LPNX010394517.1, on the reverse strand, counting down.
AACCAAGAGTCTCTTTCAGGCCTGAAGGCTGTACTCGGGAGAGCAAGGTTGGGTTACTATTTGATTACTTTACAAAAATAAACCCTTGAAAGAAAAAGCTAAACTAACCATAAAAAAAAAAGGAAACTAATCTAAAGCAATAATGATACAAAAAAAATAGAAAATCAAACCATCAAAGAGATGACACGAATCCCCCCAGGGGGGATGGTGTGCGGGTGCTTGGAAAGCCCACTTGCTTTTCTTACTATTATTATATTTACAATGCTTTTGAGGTGGATGCCTTTGGTCCTTATAATTTTGGATCCAAAGGCTTACAACGTTTTTAGAAATGAATCAAGAAAGAGAAATGTTGCTCCGGAAGGCCTTGGATGGCCTAAATCTTCAATTTTCCGGAACCACTTGTCCTTGTCCTGTCAACAAAAGACAAAAACCAATGACCTATCTTGCATCAAATGTGCTAAATATAATGTTAAAAGCATAAAATATTTAAGTACTGAAAGATAGAAATGATGGACAAGTACTTAAAGAAAACTAGATCTACTTCAGAAATATTACTTTATGCTTCTAGATCTAGATACATGATTAAATAAATCAGCCTTTAGATATTATTTTAAAAGAAATATTAATTCACTAAAGCATGTGAGTAATTGTAACCAAAGAGAATATTTAAGAAGAAGTGAAGGAGAGAGATAGAAGGAATGTTGGAAGCCTGGGAATGTTTGGACTGTGGAGTCTGCAAGTGGAAAGCGGAGGGACTATCCCCTTCAAAATTTGCTTGAAAGTTGGAGGAGTCAACAAAGATCAACCATCCCTTTAAGCTAGATACCTACGTCAACTAAGAAATCTTTGCACAAGAAAAGGTTACAAGCAAAGGTGTTGTCGGAAGTAAAAACTTGGAAAGCATGCAATTAAACAAAATGTACATGTGAGCTAAGATATCTACAACCATCAAAAAATAAGAGCATGAATCAAACTAGAACAATCTCTTATCCTACCGGGAGATAGCTCCCCTTGTAGAGCCACAGCTAACCAAAGAAATGCATAAAGAAAAGAAGCTAATACCAGTTACCTCATAAACCATGCAATAATCATCCACACACAATGATGCTTGACACAAGAGATTTGCCTCCAAAGCCTTCTATTATTCCATAAAATACTACAATTTTACAAGTATACAGCTCAACATCCTTTCAGTCCTCTCTGACCATCATCCACAATGAGCAAGAAGCTTGCTTAAATAGAAAAATGAGCGAGGGGGAGCGCATCCCAATTGAGATAGACTACACGTAAACTTGAGTGATTTGAGTTAAATGGGGGATTGGTTGGAGTGTTTGCAAAGGGAATGCACCACCTCTCCCATGAGAGATGTGCCCCTATATGTCAAAACCTCAAATCAAATCACACAATGCCACAACATCAATTTGTGGGATTCACAAAGGGTCGTGTCACTATCATATGGTGCGAGCTTGAGTGTTTTATGGGACATGTTGGAGTTAGACTAAAGTGGAACCACAGAGGTAGGCGCCACCTCTCCACTAAAGCATCCATCAACACATCCATACCTCGCCACATATCCCACACGAGGACCAAATGAAGGATGGCGCAATTCCAAATTTGGATTGAAATGCTACCTTCCAAATCCACATCAAATGTGACACTTTGTATATTAGACCAATTCACCTTTCATAAGAGACAAGGCTGCCACATCATCCACCATGCTTTATTTGTCCCCTTTGACTTTTTTTTTACTTTGTCTTTTTGCCATTTTGTTGTTTTTTAGCATTTATTGACCACTTTGTCACATCTTTAAGAAAAAATGCAATATGGGATGATTTGATCACCCGAGACGTAGGAAAAATGGGTAATGGGGTTAAGAGGATGCTCTGAGTGTGAAAACGAGCATCTCCACGCCAAAATCAGACTCTAAATCACATTTTAATTACAATTTTATTTTTTTCAGTTAAACCATTAAGAAATGGCCTACTTTTGCAGGAAATTTTATTTTTCTCGGAAATGAAAAAAAACTTAGGGAGGCCTAGGACATGTCCATACAACTCAATACTAATGCCTAACATGTTTATATACATTGACACGTGAACTTTCATAACCTCCTAAGGCCTAACCACCAAGATGACCATTCCAACTGTTAGTACCTGTGCTAAATTTTGGAGATTTCTACATAGGCATCTACACTATTTCCCCTGCAAAGGTCTAGATCAGTAAAAAAAATGAAAGGGGGTACAGGCAAAAACTTTTCATGTCTTGTGATTTGGAGGTTGTTTCGAAGGCTTATCCTAAGCCTAAATGTCAAAATGGATTATCCCATGGTGTGGCGAGAACGAACATCGAAAAACCCTGGAGTTACAACCCTACATTTGGGTTCAGATATGAAAATCCGCTCACAGTTATCCAATGGCAAGAAGGAATGGCGTAGATCCATGGCAAAGAAAATCAACGGTTGATAAAGATCTCACCGAGAAAAGATGCACGGTTTTAAAAGAGGCTTGACTTTGGCAAAACAAGGTTAGACGACATGCAAGATCAACCGTCGGATGAACAGGTAATGCAAATCGACGGATGAGGAGGATTTCGCCGTGTAAATATGTGCGGAGGAATGAGCTATGGAGGTGTGCGAAATCCATTATACGTTCCATATTTTAACGGTCAAGGATTGAATGTTGTATGAGATCAACGATGGATGGAGATTTCGTGAATCCAACATGCACGAAGGATAACTTGTGCCAAAGCCGCGAAATCTGGTAGGGCCCGCTTATTCCAACGACCACGATTTTGAACGAGCCAGATCTATGGTGGAGATGTGTTTCGCGGCTGCAATGTGCACAAGGGATAAAACATGTCGAGGCTGCGAAATCTCGTAGAGCCTGCACAGTTGAACGGTCGAGATTCAAGATGGAGAAGATCTACGGAGGAGAAGTATTTCACAGCCCAAACATGCACGAAAGATAAGACGATTCGGGGCTGCGAAATATTGGTAGACCCTGCACCTTTGAACGGTAGAGATCGCGACGGAGTTTAGATCTACGATTGAAATTCATTTCGCAAATGGGAACAAACAGAAGGTTGTAAACAAATATCACCACTTGGACACAGTCCAGGAAAAGGTTGATATTTTGGCTCATCAAGTGAAGTTGTTTATTGATATGTTTGACCCATTGTTTAAGAAAGGACTCCCTTTCTTCTGGAAAGAAAAGGGTGCAATGTTAACTCAAAATGAATACCATGAAAAACCAATTGCATGCAGACTAGACCATGCCAATTTTGCTAACATGAACCAGTCACTATTTGGCAGGATAATTGTGGATAAATTGGCTGACGAATTTGAAGTGTTGTTTGCCTTTAAAGAAGCATGCGCGCAACTACGAAGCTTTTCTTACCATGACAACATAGAGTTACGTGTGTTGGCAAAGGAAATGTCCACGCTGGAACTACCATCTCTAGATCAGTGGAAGACAATCGAGAGGTTCAAAAGAACCAAATACACACTGCACGCCCAAGCGTGATGAGGAATAGGTCGAGATGAATCAGCAGAAAACCGTTGGAAGGGTCCTGAACCGTCATTTTCATGTTAAGCGAGCCTAAGTACCAGCTGTCACATTACCATTCTTATCCAACATGCTCAAGATTCCATATTCCCTGTTTTATGTAGAAATCATGGTGAATGCGCCATCTTATAGCTGTCAAGAGATATTCCCATTTTTTGTAACCGAATTTTGGCTCTGTTTCAAGGTTGGTCTCGAGAGTCCATGACAATTATAAAAGTAACCTCTACGGAGGAGTAAAGGGTTCAGAGTTTGGTTCAGACTTTCATTTTTTGAAGCCTCAGTGCTTGGATTGTAGCTCTGTAAACTTTCTTGGAAGTGATAATGAAAATGTTTCTCTGAGTTTACGAGATTCATTACGGTGTTAATATTCAATTTGTGTTTCCTGTTTATAGGATTTTCATATATGTAAATCCCTGCTAATGCTTTCTAGATTATATGTGAGGAATTCATTTTATTAAGCGCTCCTTTCATCAAATAAAGCATTTGTAATGTGTCTGTGATGATTGTTGTGGAATTCATCCTTGTTAGATGCTCCATTTCTGTCATTTCCCTTATTTGTTGTTTCTGCTAAAGACGTTTTCAAGGGATTCATCCGTAGATAGGTGCCCCTTGTTGCACTGGACTTTTTCTTCTTTCTGCTACCACCACTTGAAGATATTTGGTTGAATATCACACCTACCTTGCCTCAAAGTACAAAAGGGAAAATCATTGTTCGTTATTTGTTGTAATATCCTTGAATGATTCAGACTGTGACTCCATGGCCCAATGGTTTTTGATATATGTCTGTCTTACAATCTTTAAATCTATAAACTTCTTGTTCCCATCAAAAATCTAACCTTCTGAATGCTTGCTTAAAGCCAAATGTATATGTGAATATTCTTGTGACAAAGAGAGAGCCCCTCTCTGACTGTATAGGCTAGAATACAGTCTAAAGATTGGTTTGAAATTGTTACCCCCGTGACTTTCTACCACAACCATAGGAAAATTACACGGTAATAACACCAACTATGGAGTAGTGAAAAACTCGAAAATTATACATCGCTTATTCAGCATTGCATAATTGACAAGGGAAAAAACACCTTGGAATGATCAGATTGACGTCTAAGTCCTAGGAAGCCAAGTCCTTTACAAAAAGTTTGTCATGCTAGTACGTTTATTACAATTCTCCCAAGGGGATATGAACATGTGGTACAAAAAATAAAAGGGCTAAGAAATCATGATGGACTTCAAAACTCTGATATGACCAAGTGTAGTTGATCATTATTTGTTGGCTCGCCTAAAAGTCCAACTAGGTGCAACTTAGTTGGTAACAGGTACGTTGGGGGTACTATATATATATATATATATTCCGTAAAGAAAATATCTATCACTCTAAATAAAGAGTGATCATAAACTGTCCTCAAGGGACTTCATTATATATCATAAGAGTTACATAAACTGTGCTCAAAAATTTTCATATTCAAGCATAAATTTGGTTTAGGTCCACAATTCAAGATTCCAGGCAGGTGAATCCTCCACGGAGATCCATGAGGCGGAGCAAACGACCAGAGAGATTTAGCTATATGGCACTGATGATGGAGTTGATTAACTTCGAACCTTCCAGTTTCGAGGAGGCTACACAACATGACGTGTGGCAAGAAGCCATGGTTTAGGAGTATGACTCAATCACGAAGAATCAAGTATCAGAGGTTGTGCCGAGGCCAAAAGGTAAAAAGGTGGTGGGATCCAGATGGATCTACAAGGTGAAGCATGCAGCAGACGAAAGTGTGGAGAAGTACAAGGGGCGCTTCATGGCAAAGGGGTTTTCACAAAAGGAGGGTATTGACTATGAGGAGACATTCGCCCTTGTTGCCATGTATTCTTCTATTCAGACCATTACCTCATTAGCAACTAAGATGGGTTAGCGTGTTCATCATATGGACGTATAGACTACCTTCCTCAACAGAGTTATAGAGGAGGAGGTATTCATTGAGCAACCCGAGGGGTTTGATGTGGAGAACAAGGAAACGCATGTATCCAGGCTGCAAAGAGCTCTTTATGGGCTCAAGCAGGCACCTCGGGCATGGTACTTAAGGATAGATAGCTATCTACGGGAGATGGGATTCCATCGGAGTGAGGTGGACCACAACCTGTACTTCTTGTCAAGTGAGGTGCCTCTCATACTGGTATTAGATGTAGATGATCTCTTTCTTATAGGAGATGAGAGGCTGATTGGCGACTGCAACTTCAACCTTGCAGTTGAGTTTGAGATGAAAGACCTTGGGTTGATGCATTACTTCCTAGGCTTGGAGGTTTGGCTGAGATACAGGTGCTTCTTCATTGGACAGGAGAAGTATGCAGTGGAGATCTTGAAGAGATTCAGGATGGTGGATTGCAAGCCTATGGCCATACCTCCAGTTTCCAACTGGAGGAGGATTGATGCATCAAGGTTAGACGGATTTGATCCTACATTGTATCGCCAGCTTATCGAATCACTCATGTATCTAGTCAAAACACGGCCAGACATTAGCTTTGCAGTCAACTCTTTGAGCCAGTTCATGGTGGACCCTTGGAGAGTGCATTGGACGGCTACGAAGCACGTGCTTCGCTACATCAGAGGTACAGTGGAGTATGGGTTCGTTTATGAGCGCAGGGGGAGTGTACAGTTAGCAAGATTCATAGATGTTGATTGGGCAAGATGTGTAGAGGACTGGAAGAGCACTTCAAGTTGTTGCTTCAGCATTGGATCAGGGGTTGTCTCTTGGTTCAGGAAGATGCAGAAGTCAGTTGCATTGAGCTCGACAGAGGCTGAGTACATGGAAACCAATTTGGCTGCTTGTGAGGGAATGTGGTTGAGGAAGTTGTTTTCAGGGTTGTTCGAGTGCGAACTAGAGGCTACAATGGTTCACTGGGACTATCAGAGTGGCATTAGGCTATCTGAAAATCCAGTGTTCCATAACTGGAGCAAACACATAGACATTCGGTACCACTTACTGAGAGACTGTGTACAGAGAGGACCCATTCAGTTAAAGTACATTCAAAAAGATGAGCAGGTGGCGGACATTTTCACCAAGGCACTTTGCAGACACAGTTTTGTGAATTCAAAGACAAGTTGGGGTTGCTACCAAATCCCTTCCTCATTGAGAGGGAGTGTTAGAAAGGTGGCAACAAAGAAGGTCTTCTAGCATTCTATGTGTCCTTGCATGCTAGGAAGACATTAAACAGGAAGCCAAATGTATTTAATGTGATTCTCCTAAGTTTAGACATAGGAAAATACATTAATTATTCTAATTTGATTTTGACTTAATGGAATCACATTTATAAAGTTAAAAGTGAAATAATTTAAGTGATGGCTAATCTAATCTTGGCCATTGATCTCACCGGAGGATCACATCTATTGATCCATAGTGAGGGTTACGGTTTTCATTTAGCCATTGAGTTAAAAGAAGATTTGGTAGAGAGGACACATACATAGGAGAGATACAAACAATGAGAGAAGTCAAAAGGAGAAGTCTGTTGAGAAGACGAAGGAACACTCATCCGGGATATGCACAGAGATCCTAGGCAAAGCATCGAACCGTATAGATCACGCAGAGGGAGGATCGTACCCAGCAGAGGGTTGTCGTACGGATTTCGTACAGCTAACGTCAAAACCGTATTGATTCCGTACAGATAACGTCAAAACCGTATTGATTCCGTATGGCTGACACAGGAGGGTCATACTGTTGACGCAAGGGTTGTACAGCTACGCAGGGGCCATACCTTGTTGTTGGGGTTTGCCCAGTGATTTTGCAAAGGATCAGATTTGCCAGGTTGGGTGTATTATCTGTTGGATTGTAATTGTTCCATATCTTCTTAATAAAATTTCATACCTGACTGCTACACCAATTTTCCCATCTTGGGTTTTATTCGAGGGTTTCCATACCCAAAACATTGTGTCTATATTTATGTGATGTTGTTGATGTTTCTTAGTATTTACATTTCATTGCAATACTAGTAAAAGAAATTCATGTGCGGTTTTCAGTAACAATTAAATATACTGTTTAGCCCTAGTTTGAATTTTAAAGGAAAATTTACAAATTAATCATCATAGCCTAAAATACATGTTGGAACTAAGAACTTCCTCCCATGAGCAACAAAAATTGGTCACCAAAATGTTTGGATATGACAATGAGATCATTTTCTAAAAGGACAAGGGAAATGTGGGTAGTAGATGCTCTCTCTCGATAGTTTGAAACTTTTAAGAAGAAGGTTCCCTCTTTTCCCTCTCCTTCATCATCGCAAACTGGTTGAATGACATCGGTAATGAATGATTGACAGATCCCACACTCACTACCATGATCCGACAACTTCAACAAAAACCCCATGCATATCCAAGCTAACTTGGCACAATGATGAGCTTCATTATAAGGAATTTCTATATTTGCACAAGAAGACAGCATTGAAATCATGGGTGTTATCTGAGTAACATTCATCCCCCATAATCGAACATTCAAGATTTCATAAAACATATGAAAGGATCAAACAATCATTTTTCTAGGAAGGTATGACGAAGGACAACCACACATTTGTGGCAGAATGTAACACTTGCCAAAGACATGAATGTGCGAGAGTGAAAACTCCAAGTGAACTTCAACCATTTCCAATTCCAACTACATATGAACTAACATTTTTTTAGGTTTCATTCTGGGGTTACCAAAATCTAGCAATAAGTTTGTAATCATGGTTGTGGTTGATCGCCTTTCCAAATATGCTCATTTTTGTGCCCTACAACACCCTTTCAACGCCTCTATGGTAGCTCAAGTCTTCATGGATAATACCTTCAAACTCCATGGTATGTTGCAGTCTATTGTCACAGACTGTGACCCCTACTCCCCTAGGAATTTCTGGCAAGAATTGTTTCAAGTCTAAGGAATTCAATTTAATCTCAGCATCGCCTATCACCCCCAAATTGATAGTCAAATTAAAGTTGTTCATAAGTGCTTGGAAGCGCGCTTGAGGTGCTATATTTCAAAGTGGCAAACCCAATGGGCTCAGTGGTTACCTTTAGTAGAATGGTGGTATAATACAACTTATCATACTATCACTAAAAATGACTCCCTTTGAAGTTATCTATGTCCAAAAGCCCCCCTTAGTACTGTCCTACTTACCATGCATCTTTAAGGTACAAGAGGTCAACAAAACACTCACAGCTAAAGCCAACATTGTCTGCACACTCAAGGATAATCCAGTAATGGCTCTGAATAGGATGAAGCAACAAGTTGTTCAACATCGCTCAAAACTCCATTTTGCAAAAGGAGATCAGGTATTTCTCTGCCTACAACCCTGTAAGCAAACCTCACTTAAGGCCAACCACCACCATAAGCTTGATCCCAAGTTTTATGGTCCCTATAAGTTCCTCAAACATGTGGGCCCCATGGCTTACAAACTGCAGCTACCTAGTCACTTCAAGATTCATCCCATCTTTCATGTCTCTTGCTTGAAGAAAGTGGTCGACCCTCACTATCATATTCAAACTATCACTGTCATATTCAAACTAGCCTTCCAATGTAGGATGAAGAAGGTTTCATTTGGTTGCAGCGCAAGGCCATCCTCGACTAACGGGAGAATCATCTCTGCCATCACACCATCCAAGAGGTCTTGATCCAGTGGAAAGACACCCAGCCAAAGGATGCTACATGAGAACCAGTAGAGACACTTTAGTGACTTCCCCATCCTCCAGCATTGAGGATTATTTCTTTTTAAGGGGGTGGGCATGTTAGGGTTCTACCCTAACCCCCTTAAATAGATAGGTTGTCGTGTATTGAGTTCATCTATATAAATAAGGCCCATAAAGTAGATATATTGTGTAAATTAAGCAATATTTGTAAGAAGACTCACTAGAAGGTTCCACCTACTAGAAAGTTCTTTCACTAAGAAGGCTTACTAGAGAGTTTCGCATGCTAGAAAGTTCTCTCAGTAGAAACTATATAAAGGAGTAGAAGCAATGTAATAAGATGTCTTGGGAAGTATATTGTAATTGGAGCTCTGCTCATTTGGAAATTGCCCCCTCGAAAAGACAAATGAAAATTGCTTTCATCAATAAAGGTAATAAAGGTATTGCTATTGTGATATTTGGCTATCTACAATGTCTATGCTGTGGTAATTCTATCCTGTCATTCTGAAATTCTGCTTTATGGTGCTATCTCTGCCCTAAATTTCCTGTTCTGCAATTTAAGGTACATAACATTCTGTTCCCTTGATTTGTTCTAATGCATTTGCCTGTGGATGAAAATTCAATTTTATCTGTAAAAATGTGAATAATTGCATGTCTGTTTTCTATTTCATGATCCCCTGTGAGTGCTATAAGGAATATTTCTGGCAGCTGCGTGCTGGAGACTTATATGTTAGCTGCCATTGCATCCTAAAGTTCTAAAGATCGCATTGTCTAATGATTAATCACCATAAAACCATAAAGCATTCATCCATGTCGAATATCCTCAACGTAGTAGTCATTGGCTGGCAACTGTGTCTAGTTTAGAGTCACTGATCCAACCAGAGCCCTAAAGAGCAGGGTGGAAGGATACCAATAAAAGTTCTATGATAAGACAACAAAATAATCAACTCAATCAATGAGAAAGTGATCACTAGTTCAGAGTTAAAGAAAGAACAAATAAATAAAAGGAAAGATATGAAACTTTTTTTTCTTGTATTTTGGGGAAGATTTGGAAGATTGTTCTGGACCAGTTCGGCTGGTCCAAAAGAATCAGGCTCCTACCGTATCTGAGCCAAGTCCAGCCAAACATCGAAACTATGGTCACCAGGACCAGTATGAGCGAAATTGTGAGCGGGTGAACCACAACAATCGAAAATTCAGCAGCTGCTGTGGACCTCCCAGCAACAGTGTGAGAACTTGGGTGCCTAATAAGCATGGAGTTACTTCCGAGAACTAAAGTTTTCCAGCTCAAAATAAAATGTACTTTGCCATGCAATTGGGTTGATAGAATTAAGCCGATCACAATTGACTTAAATTCTAAACAAGCGCAGGTAGTATTAAAGCTAACATTAAAAACCCTTTATAGATGTCACGGTTGGGTATAGACACACACACGCTCCTGGAGTTCAACCAAGCTACAACAGGGATTTATTATGCATTCTGTGTTTTCGTGTATTTATGCAGTAATTATATCCTGATTGTTTTGTGTTATCTATTATCCTCCACTGTTTTATAAATCTGGCATAAACCCACTTTCTTCCTTTGAATTTTTAACATCATGCAGACAGTACTAGCAATACATAAACTCCAGCCATTGCAAGTTATAATGAAAGTACCAACATGTTATGGAATTTATATCATATTGAAGACATGTAAAGGGTACAGAATAAAAACATTAAAAATACTCACACTAAATCGAAAATACGAAGCTCTGGCCCAACAGCAACCACCACGGACTTGTTCAGAGGATGTAAAGCAATGAGTGCGGGTGCCACCTCCTTAACAGTGCAATCTTCTGGTACGTCAACGAAGGCTTCTTCCATCAGATGAGCGATGGACTTCACAAAGTGTTTGTCTTCGAAGTACAATGACAAAACGTTTTAAAGTTAAGTATGAAAAGACCCTGTAGAATGGTGGAAGATGATCATAGAAGATATATATCCTGTTAGGTATGAAAAGCTCCTGTAGAATGGTGGAGAATGATTATGGAAGTGATATATATCCACTGAATATATGTTAGCAAAACACAGTAATGCTCACCAAAAGCCAAATTTATAAATTGGAAAATCAGAGGAATCGGCATGTGAATGGCAAAGCAAAGGTGTTAAGTACACAATAATTCCTAGGTTTAAGCTTCTTCACGCGTTACAGCTACACTCTAGGTTTAGGCTTCCTCGCGGCTGCGAGTCGCAACAATATTGTTGTTATTAGAGGGTAGTATTGAGTGCTAATGTGGCATTTATGGAAAGATTGCATCATCGTAATGTATTATTAAAAATTTTAATGGGGTGTAATTTCAGTGGTTGTGGGATGGAAAGTTATTTTTCCATGTGAGATTAATTATGTAAACTATTACAGAGACTTAATTTGTGGTTAGTGAATATTTATAGGTCCCAAGTTAAGTGTCACTAATTATGTCAATAGATGTTTTTATTTGAGATTTGTGGTGGACTATTGTCTATGTTTTTTCATCCACATATGAAGATGAGACAAGTGTATTGTCGAGATTGATTCTATGGCAGTGGTAGTTGATGAATGGATAACTGGTAGCAATGCATGGATAACCAACAGTTCATGGTAGATAACTAGAAGAATGTGAGATAAAATAAAGAATATAAAAAATAATTGATAGTTATAACATGTATCCGGGCATGGATAACTCAAAGTTGAACCAGTTTGACTAGAGGAATATGATGAATAAAGAAAAATCAAACTATCTTCCATTCCATCACTATCTCTCAACCATTTGATCCCTATCGACGTGATCCAGCCACAAACTATGTGTGTGTGCTAGTAAGTTATTAGTCACGTGTTATGGCATTATTCTAGCTAAATGAGTTATCTCTCACAAACTGTGAGTTATTCATGCATCAGCTAGGAGTTATTCATGCATCAGCTACTAGTTATCCATGCATCAATTATTTTTTATATTCTTTTTTTTAATAATTGTTTATTTTGAATTTGTAACTACTGTCATATAATCAATATAGACAGTATGTTTGTCTCATACTCATGCAATCTAGAAAAAACATAAGTGTTTATTATAATGGCTTTGTGTTTTTGTTAACTTGGCCTTTGCCTTTAGAAGAATCTAGGGTTTACCCTAGATTATTGGTGTAGTGCCTTTGTTGACTTAGTCTTGTGTTCTTAAAAGAATTTAGGGTCCATTATGGATACTATCCTCAAAACCGAGAGAAGCTTAAATATGTATATAAATAAAATATGTTAAAAATGGTGTGCATATTTAAACATTTAATATACAAAACTATTTTATTTTGCAAGATTGCAAACCAACAACAATGAAATTCTCCACCTCAAGGGTGGCATAATATTGATTTTGATTGGGCATCTAATGGTAAACTCACGGTAGCAAGGGTTAGAGATCATCACAAGTCTTTAATGCAGCTCGATATAGTTTCTTTGGTGGAAAACAAATAATCAAGTTGAACAGAATGTTGTAATAATGTATATAATGAAAGGTTTAAGACTTGCATCAATGATCATATTTGAAGATGATCCCAAGGTAGTGATAGAACTTCTCAATGATCACATTCTACATTCTTTGTGGGATATGGCTCGCAAAGTTTAGTAGATCTACCAAATTTTGAAAGATGTTGTTTTCTAGATGTTTAAAGAGCTCCAATCAAGCCATTGCCTCAAGGAAATATTACTTCCTAGTGCCGGGATATACCCAATGGAGAAAATGTAAATTTTATGTAGCCTTGAGGGGTCGTTTAGTTGGTTGGATATTCTCGGATCAAGATGGCTAAGGTCGAGGTCAATGGTTCAATTCTCTGGGTCCTTCGGGGTTAGGTGCCGAAATAATGCCAACAAGGTGAGGCCCCTTTGGGTGGAGCCCTTGGATTATATCCATGGACATAGCATGCTCCAAGGCAGCGAACCACGTTTAAAAAAAAGGTCCTCATGTTCTCAGCCAAACAAATATTATTATTTGTGAAGACATGTAGTCATTGCATTATTCACTTAGTTGTAAGGGCAAAAGGAGATATAAATCAAATGGTTGTTTCTTCAAATTCCAACTCATTCCATATCGTTCAAAGATCAAGTTCTCTATTGTCATCAGCGGTAAGTGCATATTTATTTATACTTGATCATTTATTTGAATTTATGTTGTCTTCTCGCCTGCATTTGAATAATTTTGCATTGCTTTTTACAGGATTCTGATTTTGGATCAAGTTTGGATGCACATGATATTCCACCACTCCCAAATATACACAAGGTCTTATATCGAGCAACATATCGTAGGCAAATGGTAGATGGAAATGGAAAGTCACTTTACCCCACCAACTATAACTTGTCATTATCTAGTAACCACCCTAGACCAATGGTACTTCGTCATTAATTGGATCTCTTTTATGACACCCTAGTAGCATGTGGTTGTTCGAAATGTAAAGGGTTGAAGGTGAACCCTAGGTCGGTCACACTATCCCATTATATTAATGATCAACTACCCAATGTTGATGGTTTACTACCCCCCACTACGGCCAATGATCCAATCAGTGAAATAGAAAAGACACATAGGAACACTCCCATATGCTCATTCTTTTAAAAGTTGGAAGCCAAATTCACCATGTTTCATCGTAAATTGACCAACTCATCTCCTTTTGCTGAGTCAAATGAGAGTTATAGTGAGACAACATATAATATTAATACCACTCAAAACATATTCACAAGGAGATCCATAAATTTGTATGAGCTAAGAACAAAATTGTCCAAGTATAGACAAAGGTTGATTCAATTGTTGAAGGGTGGCAATGACTTCTCTCTTCCCATTCATCTGAAAAGTAAATACCAAACTAGTTACAATCGTGCTTTGTATGACGCTTGGTTGTCTTCCTAGCCTATGCCTGTCGTTGGGACCAAATTCTCCTATTGTGATAAAAGTTACATGATCGCAACATCTAAAATAGATGTTGTAAATCTTGGGTAGTTTATCATTTCACATGTGTTTGTTCCTCCCAAACAGTCAATACAACTTATGTCATTTTGTGGTCCTCTTTATAGTTGCTTTGATTACTTGAATATTGTCAAATATAAACATAGTGTTTCCATGTATAGTATGTGCATTAATTTTGTTGCTTCGATAAGCTTTAACAGGAACAACCTCTTATACACCCATGGTCGTCCATGCACTCTTGGGAACGTCTCAGGGTTCATAAATAGTTACAGGTACTCATTATTGAGTGCAAATTGTTCAATTGAGGAACACTACAATGACAAAGAGTTCTTTATGAAAAAGAAGGCATCCAAATTTGTTTTTGTGCATGCAATGCATAGTTTATCTTTTGGTGACGAGTTGTTAATAAACTATAACTTTCTTTTTTAAATCAAACGAATAAATTTTTTTTTATAANATATATATATATATATATATATATATATATATATATAAATTTCTCCCTCAATGACATCTCACTGCCAATTGAACCTCAATTAAGGAAGCGGATGAAAAGTGTTGGAATCTTCGTTGATGCATAGATTTCCTTGTAATAACAGACATGATTTATTTGCCAAGGAGTCTGCCTGATTATTTACCTCTTGCAGAATGTGAAAAGAAGAAACCTTTTCAAAAAAATTCAAAATATTTCGGATTTGCTGCAGGGTTTTATTCAAAAAAGGATTATTAAAATGATCATTAGAGTTTAACAATTTGATAAGCAGCACTGAATCTCCAAAAATTTGAATAGACTTCTATCCAGTTTCCTTTGCGATCTGGCATGCCATGAGAAGACTATAGCGTTCAGCCTAATTATTCGAACTTGTTCCTAGTCCCCAAGAAACAGGTTTTCAATCATTATGTGCAGGGATATAATCAACCCACCAGCACCAGCTAACCCGAGGTTCCCCTTGGACGCACCATCAAAGAGAATAGTAGTTGAATTGTTGCTCTTCCACCGCGTTGCAAAGACTGCATCACTCATTCTAAATCGCTAGGAAGGAGCAAATGATGGTTTAATACTGACAGTCTTTCTCACAAACACAGAAGATCCCATCCAAACTGATATCGTTGGAATCAAAGAAATCATTGAAACTAAATTGCTTCTTGATTCCTTAATAAGAATTTTCACTTTGCAAGCCACAACACTGGGAGTCGATGGGATGTTGTTAAAGATCTAGTCGTTCCTGGCTAACCATAGTTTCCACCATATAGCTTTTGTAACTGATATCCAGATTTTAATCAATTCTGATTTTTTCCCAGTTATCTCAGGCAACCGTTCTTTCTAAGAGATAAACGTTGGGACAACTGCCAATTGAGGAACGACAACGTTCAACTCGTGGAGAACAAACTCCCAGACATTCTGCATGAACTCACAATCAATGAATAAATGATCTGACGATTCAGAAGTTGGATTGCAAAAGCAACATCAGAATGGTCAATTAAACCCACATTTAGTAAGATTTTCACCAATCAATACCCTTTTGTGCATGAGCAGCCATGAGAAGAAGTTCGCCTTGGGCAAACTATAAGGAGACCAAACTAACTTCCAACATGCAGGAGAAAGACAAGAAACATAAGGAGTTTATAGAACAGAGAAACCTTAAGCAGCTGAATAAAATCCATTCCAACCCCAACCCCATTGATCTTTACAAGAACAGTGAAGTAGTGCAAGACCAGAGATAAATGAAATCAGTAATTTCTGTTGGAAAGGGAGATGAACTGGGATCTCCAGAAAAGTCCAACTAACCCAATTCCCTGCGTTATCCCAAATACAAATGTGTGCAAGTCGAAGAAGACCTTTATTAATCATCCATAACTTGATCTCTGTTAGAGAGAAAACCGTGGAAAGAGGAGAATTTCCTAAGATTTTATCATCCCATTAAAAAATCTACTTCCCATTTCCAAGAATTCTGTAAAGCTGTTGTTGGAATTTATCTTTTCCTCTTCTGCATAAGTTCCAAGTTGTTGTGTATGTAAGGGTATTAATAGTTTTTAAATTTCTAAAAGTTCCTCCCTTAAGATATTTCATCCAAATGATCTTACTTCCCAGATGTTTTTTATCTACATACAGTTACCAAATGATTTTACCTCCCAAAGCCAAATTAGCCAACCCAGGATCATGAATTTGCAATCCACCTTCTGTAATAGGTCTTTTGAGTATATCCCAGCTTACCAGATGCACCTTATTCTTATTACCTTTGCCACCATTCCAAATAAAGTCTCGAAGTAGCTTGGAAATCTGATCCGAGATAGTCTTGGGAGAAAGAAGCAAAGAAGACTGGAAGATGGGAAGGGCTGAAAGGACCGCCTTGATCAGAATCAACTTCTCGGCCTTAATTAACCATTGACCACCCCAAGCAACTATTTTTTTCTTTAATTTTACTTATTATTTCAAGCCAAAGCGAAGAACGACTTGCTCCCAAGGTTAATGGAAGGCCCAAATATTTTATCTTAACCCACTTATCAAAACCAGGGAATCCCAAGAAACAAGCAATTCGGAAAATTATCCAATGGTCTACATTCCAACCATAAACAACAGTCTTACTTTTGTTAATCAGAGCTCTTGTAGATGAACAAATTTTTTGTAAAATATCATTGAAGGCCCGAGCAATATTTAAGGATGCCCCTCCCATAAGAAGGGAATCATCTGCAAAGAGGGCGTGATTTATAGGAACCACTCCTCATGCTGCCTTTATACCAGGGATAGAGCCTGCAACCAATGTTGTTGTAAGCTTTCTACTTAGAGTTCTAGCCATCAAAATATAAAGGAAAGGCGACAAAGGACACCCTTGTCGGAGTCCTCTTGAAGCTTGAAATTTTTTTGTTGGTCTACCATTGACAAGGGGCACTATCCAGGGCCTATCATTGTAGGATTTTGTCAAACTAACAAATTCAATGCTAAAACCAAAAGAGAGTAAGACTTGATAGAGAAAGGAAAGCTTAACGCGGTCAAAAGCGTTTTCATGTCCAACTTGATGATCATGCCTTTCTCCTTCCTTTGAAAACTGGAGTGAAGAGCTTCTTGCACTTGAATCACATTATCAATGAGTTGCCTTCTTTTAACAAACCCCCCTTGGAGAGGATAAAATAGATTTACTAACAAAGGCTTAATTCTATTAGCTAAGAGTTTGGCCAGGATTTTGTAAGAGGCATTACACAATGAGATAGGACGAAATCTCTCAAAGTTTACAGGACATACTTCCTTAGGAATTAAAGCAAGGAAAGTGGAATTGGTACACCCTCCCAATTTGGCTTTTTTATGAAAGGCATAAATCATACGAAAAATATCATTCTTAATTACATTCCAGCAGACTCTGTAAAAATGGATAAAGAATCCATCCGGCCTGGTAGCTTTATCTGGATCCACTGCCCAAATGACATCAACTATTTCCTTTTCAGAAAAAGGTTTCCCTCGGCCAACATTTATCTTTGAATAGACTAAAGTAGGAATATTAGACAAACAGTCAACATTAACTTCTTCATCTGAAATGTCGTCCTCTTGAAAAAAAATTATAAAAATGAATTTTTGTAGCCTGTTGTAATTGCGTGTGGCCTTTTATGACTTCACCCTCCATAGAATAAATTTCAGAGATATGATTTCTAGATAAACAAGCTCTGTATTGTCTGTGAAAAAAGGCAGAGTTTTTATCACCCGATTACAGCCAAAGACTACAAGACTTAAGCCGCAGACCCTCCTCTTCTTGACGAAAGGAAAGAAAGGAATTAATTTGTGCAGCCTGCTCAGTAACCAGAAGTGATTTGGTGATTTCAAATTCCTCCATACCTAGCTAAATCTCTGCTAAAATTTGCACTTTTTCTTGCATGTTGCTCATTGGTGTAATAAGAGGTTTTTTTCATCTAGCTTTTCAAAGTGTACTTAGTACACTTGAGTTTCTGTTCCCAAATGAAGCTAGGGGATCCTTCAATATTTTGAGACCAAGCCTGAACCACTGTTTCCCATAAGCCTTCTCTCTCGATCCAAAGAGGGCTGAACCAGAACGGTGTGGGGCCTATATCTTCCTCTTCTTCCAACACCAAGGAGATGGGATGATGATCAGAAGTTAACTTAGGCAGAATTTTGGAATAAATTATTAATTTTCCCTCCATCAAAGAGTTTTGGACAAGAAATATATCTAAACGAGCATAAATACTGGCAACCCCTACTCTATTATTAGACCATGTGTAACGACCAGACTTGGGTTTGAAATCAAGAAGATCATGAGCACAAATAAACGCATCCACAGTTTCCTGGAGAGGATCTTTACCCATTACACCTCCTTTTTTCTCATTAGGGTCTAAAATTATATTGAGATCCCCTGCCACTATGATATTTTTGGGAGTGTTGATTTCTATGAAATTTGATAGAGAATTCCTGCAGTCCTTTTTTTGTATAAAATTTACTGGAACATAAAGGTTAAAGAGGGCAATTGAAATCTTACTAGAAGAATGTTGAAGTTCAGTATAAATCCAATGTTGCGTAGTAAATGAGTTTTTTCATAAGGAACTTGTCCTTGGATCATAAGCTTGCAAGGCCCCTTGAAGAACCCCATCCATTAACCACCTTACTTGCTTTCTTTTTCCACTTCAAGAAACTTAATGATAGAAGAGCTTCCTCTTCAATCTTTTTCTCTTGGAGCAAGAGATAATCTGAGGGTTCCATTCTTAATAAATCTTTGTCTGCTTCTGCTTTTTTTGGCTTCCTCGGTCCCCTACAATTCCATGAGACGATCTGCATTATTTACTTGGGAAAGAGGGAGTTGGACCTCCCTTTGGGGGTCTATTCTGCTTACTTCTTCCTATTGACATTTCATTTGTAGCGTGACTACCTTGCATTTTTAGTCTCTTTGCTTCTTCTTCTCATGCCTCCTTTTGAGACTTCCTACCAACCTTTTTAGTGATTTGCTCAATAGAATCTTCTTTCGAAGAACCAAAAGTATCGATCGATTTCTTCCTTAAAATTTCAGCATAAGAGGGAGAAGAAATGACCCCTACATATGAGTTGTTGAGTTCATCCAAGTTTACAGCCGCACAAGGACTATCTAAGGTTGTTATTCCAGGTTGTTCCTGTGGACCAGAGTTTACTTCACCTTCTTTTGTGAACACATCAGTTTGTTGCACTTCACCCTCTTCAAGAACAGGAAGATTATGATCTTCAGTTGGAATTAAGACAACAAAAGGGTTTTGGTTCGAATGAGGAAGCGCATGAAACTGACTCGTGGGATAGGGATCATAGTTGTAATGCCAAGAATGTAACTACGAATGGGAAATTAGAATATGAATACATAGGGGATCCAAGGAAGACTCACCGCAGAATACTCTAGACAAAGGTGACCCAATTGGGGGAAGCTGCCAAACTTTGATATAGGGTGGCGTCGAAAGACACCGTTCTGACATGATCTCATGGATTTTTAGCGAGCCTGAGAAAGTAAATGCTCGATGGTGTTTTCACTTTTAGAGAGTCTGAAAACAGGAAGAAGACTCCTGTGTGGTCTCTTTTTCGTATTTAGTCTCCTAAGTCGGAAAAAGGATAAAAGTGTGTGTCGGAGAGTGCTCCCAACCTTTGGGGAATGAATACTTCTTTACTATTTGTAGTCCAATCAGGCTGAAAAAGGTTAAACTTACATTGACAAGACATTCATTCAGATAATTTTACGAGCATGAATGAAACCAAGTTTGCTCGGCAATCTTTTCTTGATGAGAAGGCTAGAAAAGAGCCTAAAGACAACCCATGATGAGTTTTTTCGTAAAGTTCAGTCCCAATGCCTGAGAAAGCATAAAAGGATGCAACGGGAAACGTTCCTGGCCTGAGTGTGCCAAGGTGGTCCTTTTATTATGATAGTCTATATAATCAGAAAAAGGACGTAAACGAGGTTACATAGACGCCCTTTCAAATACTTTAACAAGCGTGAAAGGAATCAAGCGTGCTCAACGATCTTTTCATTCTTTTGAGAGCCATAAAAGAGCTTAACAAAAACTCCATAATGGTTAATCAAGAAAGGGGGAAGTGTTCTATATATGGAAAGCGATTCTGTTATGAATATGGTTGATGGGCATAAAATGCATAACACTAATGGGGCCCCCTTGCGGGACGATGTATGGCGGTAATAAATGGTTGACTGTGTAGTATGGATTGAGCGAATGGCTCGTGAATGTGTATAAGGGTAAATTCATGTGATGGCACACAAACCGAGGTGAATTTCAGGAAATGGTCCAAAAACGCCTCATGAGAACATGAGACAATGGGTCTCACCAATAGTTAGAGGGTGAAAAATCGAACCTGGTGGTGCGAACGATGTCCCAAACAGACTCTGGATGAATCTGTGGTGCGTAAAAGAAAAAAACACCCAATGAGGACTATAAATAGGGAGACCACATGACATGTGTTATTGTTACTGTTCAGTGTTGAGTTGGAGTGGACCCCAAAGCTCTTTTGTTGATTTCTTTCATTTCGACCAGTGGTTTTCAAATTCGTTACTTGCAGGTAAGAGCACTCGTCAAACTCGTCCTTTTCATTGGTTTATTTTGGTCTTTAGCTCATCCAGGTGCCCCAACTAAACTAAAAGGGTTCGTTAGGGTCGGGTCGCGCTTTTCGAGGGAAAATCCATGACCTGGGTCGCTCCTTTTGGCCCGATAGGCATGACCCAATTGCACCTATCGAAGTGACAATCGCGACCTGGGTCACACCTATTCAAGCAAATGGCATTACAAAGTCATGACTATATGGGGATTAAGTGCGACGTGGGTCACTCGTAATGGCCAAACAGGCGCAAATTCATCCTTGGATGAGGTTTTTCTATTAGATTGTACTTGACAGGGACTTGGTTGTTGTGCAAGATGGCCTGGCCTGTGTGGAGAGAGCAGGATGTTGGGACCTTGAGAAGGCAGGCTATGCGGAACGTGGGAGTGTGGGATACGCTTTCTGGAAGTGGGCTGCTGAAATACTTTCAGGTTCCACTAATGCGGACTGCCAGGCTGTTATTAGAGACAATGGTGAGTTTTTGGGATACTGACGCAGAGTGCTTCATTATCCAGGGGCAGGGGCTTGAGATCACGCTCAAGGATGTTTACTTTATAACTGGGCTCCCGATGTTGGGAGTGATCGACGACATGACATCAAAGCTCACACATGGGGAGACACTGGATGATCTCTGTGAGAGGCATTGCCATGCCTCTGCTACTGTGTGGGGATCGTACATCTTGATGTGCGTCATTGAGAGTCTTTCGACTCGGGAAGTTGCAGCGATGGTGCTGCGGATCTTGGGGTCGTCTGGGACTCACAAGATCTCTGGGGGGCAGCTCCAGATTGTGGAGCGCGTGATGGGGGGCACAGATGTACTTGATCGTGGTTTAGTGTGCGCTAAACCTTGGGAGGGGATTTATGTCTCCCCTCGTTTTTGTGCTCTTTCTTCTTCAAGAGACTGTCGACCCTTCGACCACACTTGGCAATGTGGGATGGCAGGCCTCAAGAGCCTCGGATGTGGAGATGTAGTGAGATGTTGGTCTAGGAGGGAGGCGGCTTAGTAGGCCGCTTCTTTACTCGTGAGCTGTTAGCATAGTGGATGCAGCTTCCAGTCCTCATTGAGGACTACCCATATGTAGGCATGGTCTACAAGGGAGATCTGGAGATGCCCCGACCGCCAGGATAGGCCTGGGGGCCAGATGGTACATATACATGATGTTTTATGTGTTTACATTCATATATAGTACATTGGCTTAGTGGTAGCCAGTTTATGCTTACGATAGATACTGATTATGTACTGTGTGTATGTGTAGATGTTGGACGACATCCACCCGCGGGTTACGAGCGACGGAGGGGTAGGGTGGAGGGGGTGGATCCACCTGCTCCCGGGCCCCGGAGTACCTTATGGTCGTTTTGTCATGACATCGAGTGTCTATTGGATGGTGTTACCAATGATGGCTGGAAACATTTGGATGATGGTTTGATTTCTACTTGTTAGCGCACTCCTCCCGAGTGGATCGCCTTGATGAGGAGGATCATAGTCACGACAGTGTATGTTTTAGTGGTGGCCCAAGGAGACGCGCCTATGGAGGACGAGGACACCGAGGAGGATGTAGAGTCAGAGGACCAGGAGGAGGATTATGATTTTGACTAGCAGCTAATGGAGCTGCCCCTAGTGCGGTGGTGCACTAGGATGTTTGTATTGCTATGTATGCTCAACTGAAAAAGCTTGTGGAGCTTCTCATTTTGTACTTGAACACTTATGACATGATATATATATATATATAATGCACGTGGATGCACTTTTTTATGGTTTTAATCTAAGTCTTTTTATGATGAAAATGCCTAGATGATCTATATTACATACGTATGCATGATTATATATTGATGCATGATGCAGTTTTTATTCCCTATATGCGATGATGAATATGCCACTCTAGAACATCATTAGCCATTTGGTCGACCACACTATTGAGGTTTCTAGGAACATGTGTGAATGTAATGGATTCAAAATTTCTAACCAACTGTTTATTGCATAGGAACTTTCTAAAGAGGCAAGGATTGCGTACCCGAGAACAATTTTTCACTTGGGAGATAAGCAGTTGGGAGTCTAAGAAGACATCAAGGTGACGGATACCCAACTAGAGGGAAGCGGTCAAAAGACCAATGACATCGTCATACTCAGCCTGGTTGTTGGTAGCAATTCCAACACACATTTTGTTGATATGGATCAACTCATGCGATGGCGAAAAGATAACCCACATAGCCGAGGCGAGATTAGGAAACCATCTACTTACTCTGTCAAGAAATCCAATGTAGTGACGCGAGGTAGGATCCATCTAGAGTAGTCAAGGAAACAAAGTGTAAGACTCATGTAAAGAACGATGTGAAATAACAAAAAAATAAAATTATACTACAAGTGACTCATGGTAGTGACTTCAGGTGTAGAACCTCTTGAGGTATAGCCCATTGCGAGGATTCTTCAATAGGCAACCATCTGAGTCAACAAGAATATATGCCCCCTTGTCAATGCTATGGTGAACGACATATGGGTCGTACCACATTGATTCCAACTTCCCTTTTCCCAACTTATAGTTGGCTTGGTCATAAACGAGGACCAGATCGCCTTCGCAAAAGGTGCGAGGGTTTACATGGGAGTCAAAATGTGACTTTGACTGAGTTTTAGCTACTTCAATTACTTGGAGGGCAGCACGACGATCCTCATTGGTCTGGTCAAGTAGAATAAGGCGTTCTTTGATTGGCGATGTATCAGGAAGAAGTTCGATGGCAAAGTGGAGTGACGAAATCTGGCACTCAATGGGAAGTACCAACTTGACACCATGGACTAAGTGGAAAGGGGTAAAGCTAGTGGCAGTTTTTGTTGACGTCCGGTAGGCCTAGAGGGCTGAGAAGAGCATGTGGTGCCAGTTGGTTTTATGATTTCCTACCATCCGTTGGAGCATGGTTTTAATGATCTTGTTGATAGCTTCAACTTGTCCATTTCCCTGAGGGTAGTAAGAGGAGTAGTAGTCATGTTCGAACTTCAACATGGTTGAAATTTCGGTCCAAACCGCATCTTCAAAGTGACGATCATGGTCTGAAACTATTTGTTGGGGGACACCGAAATGCGCAATAATGTGATTGAAAAAGAAACATGCCGCAGTGTCGACCTTACAGTTGAATGTAGGCATGACCTCAACCCATTTGGTGAAATAATCGACAACCACAATGATGTAGTTATGGCCACCGACCGAGGTAGGATTACATGTCATGAAGTCAATTGCCCATTTGCAGAAGGGACCGACTGTGACCACAGGGTGTAATAGTGCGGGGGGAGTCCTTGCTTTTGGAGCAAAGAGTTGACAACTGTGGCAATGTTTGACTGCCTCAATGCAATCAGCGAAAATAGTCAGCCAAAAATAACTGACACAGAGAATCTTTTGGGTAGTAGCCAAACCCGAGAGGTGGCAACTGCAAGCTCCACTATGACATTCATTTAGGACTTTCTCAGCCTCATAATGGGTGAGGTAGCTATGTAATATGGTATCAACACCCCGACGGACGGTACAGAACATCACCGATGAGGAGATGGCAAGCAGCTGGGTTTCAGATGCACCATCTATATTGATGTCTTAGGTTGGCCGCGAATTTCTGGCTGCAGAGGTACAAGAGGATGTCCCCATACCATGGGTCTTCCGTGGAAATGACAAACACGAATTTTCCAGGAAGGTTGACCGTAATCGGTGGCGATGCAGATAATGGAGGAAGTTTTGTCATGAGTGCAGCTAATGCTAAAGCCTTGGTGCTCTTGGTCGCAACAAACTCCAAGTCAAACTCCCGAAGAATGATAACCCACTTAGCAATGCGACCTTGTAGAAGGTGACGGCTCAAGAGGTACCATATTGGGTTGGAATCGGCCACCACCCTAGTGTGATTGAAAAGGATGTAATGTCACAACTTTTGCACAGAAAAAATGACGGCAAGGGCCATCTTCTATTCATGTGAATAACGTAAAGGGAGACCGATCAACTTCTAACTTACGTAGTATATCACATGCTCTTGGCGAGCATCGTCTTCTTGGACTAGAACTCCGACGATGAAATTTTCCGATGCGACACATAGAGAATGAAGTATTTGGTGAATTTGGGTGCATATAACAATGGGGTGGAGGAAAAATCTTGTTTTAATGCATCGAAAGCATATTAGGCATGCTTATCCCCCCAAAAAAGGAATGTTGGTACGAAGTAATCGCAAGAAACCATGGAATTTTGTCGCAAACTCTGGAATAAAACGACGAAGGAAGTTGGCCTTGCCTTGGAGACTATGTAGTTGGCGCAGAGTACGTGGTGATGGGAGATCGAGAATGGCTTGAACTTTAAGAGGGTCAACCATAATCCCTTTGTGAGACACGATGAACCCAAGTAATCGACCAACTGGGGCACAAAACACACACTTGAGAGGGTTCAAGCGAATATTGTATTTACGGCATCATAAGAAAACCTATTGCAAGTTGTTGAGATGCTGTGAACGCTTCCGTGAGTGAGCCGTGAGGTTATCCAAGTAGACCAGTATGATATGGATGAGGTTGTGGAAGCAGAAAGTCATAGCGTGCTGAAAAGTGGCTCCAACATTCTTGAGGCCGAATGGCATGACCCGATATGCAAACGTGCCCAAGGGGGTTGTAAAGGCAGTCTTGTACTGGTCTTCTTTCCGGATCTAAATTTTGTTATACCTGGAGAAACCATCCATGAACGAAAAGACTTCATGTCTGGCGCAAGCGTCAATGATTTGGTCAATAAACGGAGTGGGGAAATTGTCTTTGGGACATGCCAAATTCAAGTTGCGAAAATCAGTATAGACATGGATGGTACCTTGTTTTTTTATTTACAGGAACAGGATTAGAAACCCAAGTGGTATACACGATGGGGTATATGAAACCTGTTGTGCGCAACTTCTAAATTTTGGCTTTGACCGCAGTGGCCTTTGAAGGGTGAATTGTCTTTGCTTATGACGAACAGGTGCCATGTTAAGCCATGTATCGATATGACGTTCAATAATGGATGGATCCGACCGAGGCATCTTGGTATAAGACCAAGAAAAGATGTCATGGAATGCCTGAAAAATGCTTTGTAGGAAGCGACTTATTCAGGGGAGCACGATGCTCCAAGTGTGATTTCTTCAACAACCTCGAGGTTGGTTGATGTATTGACCTTAATTGTGGGTGAAATGTTGGCCATGTTGCCTTCTTTAAAGGCGTTGGGAGCTGGGAAGGGATTTTTGAACCAATCAACCTTACCATGGATGAAGTCCTTGGCTTCAACTGAATATTGATCTGATGATGACAGAGGTTCCTCGGGTATAAAAAATGAATGATGGTGCATATCATCCCAAGGGTATTCAAGAGCTGACAGAGCTTCAACGATCTCCTCATTGTTGCTAAAACAATGATTGGATAAATCAGAGGGATTATCTATGGTTGCGGAGACGGAAGGGCTGGTGGAGTTGGAAATCATGTATATAGTGGTGGTGTTCGAGGAGGAAATTGGAGGATGAATCTCCTCGGTGACAGTGATTTCAGACTCACAAGAGTGTTTCCAAAGACCGATAAGGACGAACCGATACTCGGCTGAATCTGGACAATGGTGAGAATAATGGCCATACAATCCACAAATTGCACACACATGTTTGTCCTTAAAGACTTGTTCTTGGCCACAAGTGGAGTTGAAACAATGACTACTAGAGTACCGTCAGTTGTATCCATAGCGTATATGCATGTGCATAGGGTAGGTATCTCTAGGAAATTTTGAGTTGCATGACCATGGACATCAGACAAAGTGCAAGGTGGAGTCGGACAAGGCTCAACTACTGCTTTGGTGACCTTGCCCCCAGTCTTTTTTGGGAGAGAAGGGGCAGGCTTGGGAACGAACGACGTATTTAAAGGGTCAGGGGGACGACGTGACTCTACCGCAATAGGTTGGACAGGAGTCAACACAACCTGAGGCATCAGAGGTGGAGTTGGTGGTTCAATATACCACACATGAATTCGTAACGTAAAGTTAGGTAAATTTAGAGTAGCCATGACAGGCTTGCTCATGATGTCAGATGGTGGGAATAGGAAGGGAATCGCGTGGATGGGGAATGAACCCCAATAATTCCTAGGTGACAGTGGTTAGGGTTGCGGTTGATTTTGTGGTGTGGCCGGGATGGTACTGGATGAGAGAGCACACAAATATGTTGTGTCAGTCAGTGTGGACGGGGGTGGTAAAGACGAGAAGGTGGTCATCATAGGTGTTTCGACGAACAATCCGGGGCCTACAACAGATAAGGAAGGGATGGACACACTACCAATGGTCGTATCGATGGTAGGAATAACATGTTCCAGTGTGACCGACCCCTGTGGATCATAGTAAGTGAATTCGTCAACTGTCACGATCTTTCCATCGTGGGGAAACATCATGAGTCGAAATACAGCGGAGGCCATGACCCTCATGACATACATATAGCTACATCCAAGGAGGAGGTTATAATCAAGCTGAACGTTAATAACCTCAATGTCGATCAAAACTATTTTACCGGCTAATGAAATAGGAACATTCAGGAGAATACCCACTGCCTTGGTAGAGCACCCATTGTAGGCACAGAGTGTTGTAGAGGATGGTTGGAGGGTAGGGGACCTGAGTTTCTGCCAGACAATAGTTAACATGACATAAGTGGATGCTCCTTCATCAACGATACATCGATGAATGACCAAATTTTGAATTGACGCCGAAATTTGGAAAGCGATGGGGGATGGAATTCTGGGTTCTCCTTGATCCAGATCAAATGTGATCAATCTGGAGTCGAGGGATCCACAACGCCAAGTGCGGATAACAATGCTTTCCGCTGTGGCATGCAAGTTTTGAGCACTTATAGAATGGACATGGCTGTAGGTGATTGGGCCTAGTCATCAACGATGCTATAATTTAAGGTAGCTCACGCAATTGCGTTGTTGGTGATACATTGTATAGGAAAACGTGGACCTTTCGACACCCATTCAATGGGGGGCGTAGGTAAGTGGAGAGGCATGTTGGAAGTGTTGGAGGTGGATGTCGCAGATGGATCAGCGGTGGCTGTGGTGGAGCCATACTAGTTACGTCGCATCTAGAGGTTGAATTCTTTGGTTGACAATGTCATTAGATGATGGAATCCAGTTTCTATAGGTGGGGCCCTAGTGGGAGCTACGGGAGCAGGTCGGGCCAAGGGTGTGGTTGAAACCAGTCCTTGGTGAGGGAGGGGGTTTTGGAGCACCATTGACGGAGGACTTGGTAGTGCTGGGTCAGGCTAGGCCTAGGGCACGACATTGGTATCTTGTTGAGCTTCATTCTAGAGAGTCTGTGGAGCACGAGCCATATGGGGGAATTGGTGCATGTAATGACCGTAAGTTTGACATAAAACACATGGATGATTAGTTTGTAACTGAGGGTTCTTTCCCAATCGGTCAGGTTTTTGAGGGTTCTTAGCTGGCAGGCTAGCGCCATTGTTGTTGGGAGGGTTAGGCTGTTGACCGCCTCCTTGTGGCTAGTTATTACCTCAGTTCCTTCCTCGTATTTTCTTGCCCTGCCCTTGTTGGTTATTGGGGGCAGGCTGGTTGGGAAGGTTCTCCTAAGCGAACACCTGTCCCATGGAAACTAGAGTGGATGGGACTGGAGCCATAGGTTGTTGCTTTGGTGGTGCATAATAAACCGAAGGAGTAGGAGGTGTTGCAAATCCAGTTGCTTGACTTGAATACGATTATGCCCCATTCCCGTGCTGCTTGGCGCAGGGTGTGCATAGGAGGATGTAGCTCCAGATTGAGCCATAATATATAAGTAATCAGGTATGTGGTTTGGTTATGCAACATTATTGGGTGTTGCCTTGGTGTGGTGGCATCGTAGGGGCTGCTGCGTACTACTGTGGGTGTTGTGAGATAGAGCCGATGATACCATCTGCAGCATGGGATGCCTCCGGCATTTTGCGGCAGGGGGTGCCAGCACGAGGAGCATCTGGTATGATGGTATATAAATACTCATACTAGGCATAGATTAAATCAAACTGCCGGGCCTTTAAGATGGCCTCCTCCTCATTTTGGGGCCGCTCAGAGGCGACGTCCTTAGCTATGGGTGGGAGCAAGGTTTTTAGAAACCAGTCGAGGAAGATCTTGTCATCCAATTGGATATAGCACAGGCTATGACGTCATCGCCATTCATGGATGTGGTCGGTGATGTGAGTAGCTGTATTTTGATGGCAAGATAGAAGGATCTCCAGTCCCTCATCATATCAAATGGGTAGTTGAAAGTACTGGAGGAACATGGAGGAAAGTGAGCAGAAATTAGGGTAAGAAGCAAGTGGCAGTTCGATGTACCATTTCGCAACAACACCTGTAAGTGTGCATTGTAATAGCCTCTGTTTGATGGAGCCATCCATAATGTTGTTTGATGAACACCATAGATGGAATGACATGATATGGTTTTGGGGGTCCTCACCCACCTTTCCCTCAAACTTTGGGATGTCTCACGGGAGTTTGGTTGGCATGGGAGGCCAATGAGTTTGATGATAGATGGGGTCATTTGTTAATCTAGCCAAGTTTGGCAAGTTAAACCAAGCCATAAATGGTAGGTTAGACCCGAGGTTGGCTCGGGATGGGCCAGCAATGGAGTTGGAGTTTGCAGGAGTATGAATTTCATGCATGGCTGGGGGTATGTGAGGTTGACTTCCCATAGCAAGGATAGTCAGAATGTTTGTGGAAGGGCCACTACCCATAGGTATATAAGGTGGCGAAGTATGAACTGTGATAGTTGGTGCGGGGCTGCTACTAGTGGGTAGCATACATACAACATCATGCACAATGGTGTTGGGACCATTGTCAGGGATAATAGTAATAATGGGTGGCAAGGACATGGGTCCTTCGCTGACTATCCCTCCTTGGAAGTGATTAGGGTGCATGCCAACCATGGGGATAGATGGGGTTGTAAACAAATTGGGCTTAGATAGGTAGGAATCTAAATCTGAATCAGAGGCAGTATGTCTTTTTGAAGGTGAGAAGGGTTGTCGAAGTGGGCCTCGATAGTGGCAGTCTAAAGAACCAAACTGAGGGGAGTGCCCATTAAGTCGAGAGGAATATTATGGTGAAACAATGGTGGCTTATTGTAGTAACAGGTAATGAATTTTGGACCCTGCTTTAAATCAGCTTCCTATTGGCTCAAAAGGAGTCACTCGACCACCAAGACTACCAGAAGATAGTGCCTTGGTTTTTTCCTCACAGGTGCGTATCTAGATAACCTGGTGGGGGTCGTTGCCCGTTTCACTTGGCAATTCCTCTCGTTGGCCAGCTACTTTGGGGTTTTTGTGGTACTCCTCACAATGAATTTTAGGGAAGAGTCCAAGTACTTCCCATAGTGGTTGTGGATGAGACTTATGTCCCAAACATAAATGTTATTAAGTAAATTTCGTTACTTTTAAGGTTTCGGTCGAGGTCATGAACTGAGTTTGTTTGATTATTGTTGTGATTATGTGTGCACTTGTGTATTAAATTTTTACTTTTACTTTCAAATATGAAATAATAATGGATTTCCTGCAATAAACAAGCAAATGGATACGCCAAAGTAGGTCTGAAAAGTAAAAGCAAATCAGAACAAAGTGCAAGATAGACAAGGGTCTGAAAATATGTGATTGACTAATATTGTTGCGAACCAGTGGTGACTACCCCAACTTTGTATCATCAAAGAGGGATTGTTGGGCTCTCAACAAAGTGGAAACAATTCCACCCGTAGTTCCATAGGTTAAACCCTAAGCGCCCGGTGCTCAACAAGGAGGATGCGAACGCCGTGAGACCCCTAACGATCTACCACTCCTCGTAGCCTCCAAAGTCACTTATTTTTAATTGAAGAGAACAATAACAAAGAGGATGCATACTACTAAACTTACTCAACCCCTTATCGTATCTGAGAAGACCCCGAAGGGTGATGACTGAGTAGAGGAGGAGGGGCCAAATAAGTGGGTTAATTTCCAACTTTTAAAATGCAATACATAAATGAACTTAGAAATAGACAAGTCAACGACCGTGACTAGGTCACTTAAACAGGAAAAACAAAGGCGACTGGGCTAAGAAACAGATAGGTCACACTTAACTACTGGGGAGTCGTGATTAGGTCACTCAAACAGACCAAACAGAGGAGACTGGGTTGCTCATGACTGCAAAATAGTCGCGACTTTTCCCTAGGAGGAAAGTTGTGCTTGACAAGGGTAAAGTTGTGACCTGGGTCGCGGGTTTCAGCTCGAAAGGTGCGAATTGGTCACGGGTTTCGGCTCGAAAGGTGCTACTCCAGACAGAATTGGAAAAAATTAAAAAAGCAGGTCATCAGAGGCCGACGGGGGCAAGCACTGGTGTCGTACAGGTTTAGATCGACCGCTTGGGGTCTGATCAGTGACGAATATGAGCCAAAATGAAATAAACACCTGCAAAACAAGAGGATCAGAAAATGATCGACCAAGTATGGTTGCCAAAACTGTAGCAGGGTTTTCACCCTTGCTACGTGCAAAAGCACCTCCCTTCCATCAATGGGACATAAGGGTAGAGTTCGTGATGAAGAGCTACCAAAAAAGAAAAATATTAGTAACACAAAATCTATAAGCAACTACGATTAAACTAAACAAACAAACAATATGACAAGTATACCTTCTTGTTTTCTTGAAAATGGGCCACCGTGCCCCAAACTTGGAAATGGGCCACCTATCCATAGGCTGGTTAGTACGGAGGATGCCTCTATGTACCGGATTGGAGATGGTGGGGCTATGGAATGATTGGAAAAATTATGTGAGTACTTTGAGTGGTTTCTCACTGTACTCACATAATAGAATAATGGAAGAAGAAATAAGTGAATCTTGTGATGGAGACCTCCACACTATTTTATAGTTTTTTTTTGTCCTTTTCTCTCTTTTAGGGTTTTAAGCCCTTTTGTGAACTTTTTAGCTCTTTTGTGGGTTTTTAATCCCTTTTGTGAGCTTTTTTGGCCTTTTTTAAGAGAGAATGAAGGTAAACCATAGTTGTGGAGGTCAAGGGCAAGGAAAAATGGTAGGGAAATGATGTATGTATGTGGTTTAGACCATATAGAGCTAGGTGAGCAATTTTTTGAGTTAACAGGTTTGATGAGACAATTTTTTCCACAACCTTAGATTTTTTTTTTCTCAAATGGAATGGTTCCTTTTATTGTGCTTCCTTTGAGGAACCTACTACAATAAATAATGAAAATGCATGATATAATGGAAATAACAGAACACAGAAGGAATTTTATTGATTGCAATCCACTTTGAGGGGGAAACCTCCTTTGAGCAAGCTCAATATAAATAATTATTTGATGCCTTCATTGGACTTAACACGTACTTATAAACTAAGTCTAATCTAAACAACTATTACTCCCCATGGATGTGGGATAATACAACATACTAACGGGGTGACTTAACAACTATTATTCCCCATGAATGTGGGATAATACAACATACTATCAGGACGACTTACAAAGCATATGCATCCAACAAAATATACTAATGAAATAAAGAGGAGGGTTGACACAGGTTCTCAATAAATAGATATGTCCTAAATGTGGGCATGACAGGTACAATATATACAAAAAAGGGTAAAGCACATGCCCATCCTCATAAGATACTGAGACACATGCCTATAATCCCAAGGATTCAGATGGTTTTTTGTTGAAAATAATTATCCATGTTATAGGGGTGGAATGCCTTGCACAGAAGTTCGCCAAGAGTTATGTGGATTTGTGCAGATTCAACATTCATGAAGCCTATAGTGGATACATGGCTTAATAAATTCAAGGATGAAGTACAAATCCTTTGTTTGAGCATAGTCATGGATGGAATTACCTCTATTCCCTACAAAAAATAAATTATTATCTTTGTCTAGTGGTAGTGATCAATAACAATATCCATTCATGTTTGTCTAAGAAGAATGAACATCTTATGTTGGCCCTTATAGTTCCTGGTAAAAGACAAGTGAAGAATATGGATGTCTACCTCCAACCATTGATCAATGAATTCAAGCAATCATGGGAATGTATACAGGTATACAATTTATCAAGACCCATCTTTGTAAAGAGGTATTTTACTTTGTATGCCATATGTGAATACATCACACATGATTATCCAAGACTAGGAGTTTGCTCTAGTAATCATGTTGATTGACGTGGTTATAACCATAATATATTTTTACAAACTTAATTTGGTGCAACCACCTTATTTGGCACTAACGTGTTCCATATACAATAACATCGTAGGTATTGTAACAAAAGGGTATCGTGGATGTAAATGTCGTGGATCTTCAATAAAGGCTAGGTGGTTCGAAAAACTACGAAAATCAATGTACAATTGCTTGAGGTTGTTCCTCCTGGATGACCACCCTTATAGAAGAGAAACATCTTCTTTCAATGGTAAACCATAGAAAACTTGAATACATAATATAATAACACCAACAAACTAGCTTAGGGCATATGACACAGAGAAGGAGAAGGAAATTGCATACTTGTTAGATTCAAACGGGGAACCTATGTTCTATGATCCTGAGATTTTCGACACTTATATTGGGAAAACACCCATTGGGATGAAAATAAAATCCATATTGGGAGAATCTTATGATTTCCCACTTACTGGTTCCAATGCATATATTAAAAACATTTTATCTTCTTTTTGGAAGCACATATCATCGAAAAAAATTGACATATTTGTTGTTAGGAGCGATCTTAATTCCTTGAATACTAAAATAAAACATTGGCCAAGAAAAGAAAGCAGAGGAGAGGTCGAAACCTCTTGGTATTTTAAAGAGGGTGATCTCCGATGGATTTTGAAGAAAGATGATATTTCGTTGGTAAAGGATGTTATATTGAGTGTGAATACGCCTTCATTGTATGAGTCAACTCTATGACATTGTTTCACAATAGAAGGAGAGTTATCGGGGTTGAAATCACATGACCATTTGAAGCTTCTAAGGGTATGCATGTCAATTACATGCTTCTTTTTCTGCAATTTAAGTTGTAATATGCCATGCATTCACAGTTTTATGTCAATTAATTTCTCACGTCTCTATGTTGTAGTGTCATTATACTTTTACCATGCATGGTTGTGTGAACCATGACTTCCCCTAGGATATACGAGGAGCCATGTCTAAATTATATACATTTGTACATTGGAATACATCACAAGAGATTCACATGGTTAACATTCCACAGTGGCGTCAAGAGATTGTTGTGATTATTTGTATGTTTAAGAAGGAACTACCCACAAGTTTCATGGACTTACAGGTCCATCTTCTAATTCACCTAATTGATGACGTTGAATTAGACGGGCTGGTCTCATGTCATTGTATGGTCTTCTTGGATAGCTACATGAAAAGTTTAAGTGGTTTGTTAAACAAAGGGAAAAACCCGAGGGGTCTATGGTGGAGGGGTACATAGTATATGGGCCATTATATATATATATATTGAAAATTTAAATAAAACAAATGTCCACCATATTTTTTGTTCACAACTAAGTTACAACGGCCTATAAAGAGACATTAATATCTTGTAGATTGCATAATGTGATCTGTTTTTTCGATGAGAATTCCTAAATCAAGTATGAACTTAGGGTTCCTTGTCTCGATTACCCCATCCCTCGAAGGGTGCAAGATCCTCTACGGTGATTCCGACTAGACCCTCAATGGCCCCGCTAGGGGGCGACAACCACACCCCCAACAAGATGCCAAAACAACCAGTGTGACAGATCCAACCAACCCCTCATGTAGAATGAAGACTAGTGAGGGTCCCTCAAGCACTGCAACAAACAAGGTTAATGAGGACAATAAGTACCCACTAACACAATGACACCGGGAAGTAATAAATATCAGGACCATAAAGGAGTTGGTTCGTGCATCCCAAAATTGAGGTTCCAAGGTATGAAATAACCTCAAATAAAGTTTATGAATATATTCGATACATGCATGATCATGCAATCATTTGTAAGTTCATGGGTCTATGGCTATCAGAAAAATCCTTGACATGATGGATCAAACACAAATGGAAACCCAAGGGCCATTATAATCTCAAGCTAGGCTTAAAGGGATTTTTCACAGTTATTTTTAATCACCTGGATGACTACATCACAACATTTGAAGGAGGTCCTTATTTTTTCAATGTTGTTGGCCTATAAATGAGATCCTGGAAGGAAAATTTAAGTGTAGATAAGAAGGATTTCAAATAAGCCCTAGACTAGATGAAACTTTACTCTCTCATGCATGAATACTGGGATCCAAAAGCCCTCCAGGGAAGAGGAAACACCCTGGGATTTTTTGTTGAAGTGTCTGAAGCCACTCAGGATGAACGTTACACATCCTTTGCTAGAATCTTTGTCTATATGTATATCGCGAAGCCCCTTCTGGAAGCCATATTCGTAGATAACCATGACTCTGAATGGATTCAAAGTTTAGAATACGAGCACATCCATTTATGTTGTAGAAAATTCCACAAACACGGACATCTCTTCAAAGACTACCCTCTCAACAAATATGCTTCCCCACCAGACGCATAAAAAAACAAAGATCAAGAGGGTTTATCTAAAGTGATAGATAAAAAGAGAAACCACAAAAATCCTACCCCTCCCTCTATTGACAATGTTCCAATTTATAACCAATATGACTATATGCTCAATCTCCCATAAGAAGACCCTCCTTCAAAATACCAAGAGACATCTAAATCGACCTCAAATATAGGGATGAATGCATCAAGTAATCCTTCTGTGTGATTGGCCAGTTTCTCAAATTTTGTCCGATACTCCCTCATAGTGCAAGTTTGGAAAAGTTTGGTGAGTGCTCCTGTGAACTCATCAAAAGCACTAGGGCCAAGTCGTTGCAAAAGGAATTGGAAAAAATATGTCCATTTTGGCTCTACATGAGCTTTGATGTACCAACGAAAACATTGAAGGGATTCATGTTCTAAATGGAGGGATGCAAGTGGGACTTTATTGACATCAAAAGTTTTATGAAGAATGAAATATTGTTCTGCCCTGTAAATCCATCCAGTCGGATCATCAACATTGAAGCAAGGAAAATCAAGCTTCAGCCCTTGAAAGTTGTTGGAAGAAGAGAACCCAGTGTCTGCAGAAGACTTAGGTTGTTGTCGGTTGCTCATGGATGAATGTTGAAGATGGAGGCCGAGAAATTTTTTATCTAGATCTTCGAGTTTTCCCTTGAGGGCGACAAGTTCTTCTTCTATTTGTTTATTTTCTCCTGCATGGGTGACAACCATAAGCATGAGTTTTTTTTAGGGGGGGGATTGGTAGAAAAACAAAAATAGGAAGGGTTTTAGAAAAGGAAAATTTGAGTTGGGAAAAACTCGAGTGGGTAATTGGGGTTTTATCAGGTTTTGGACACTTTATGAGAGATAGAGAAGCAAAAAATGTGAATTTCNATATATATATATTCAGTTTGGTTCGATGGAAGTGATCTGTGGCGGCTCTGGAAATATGTGCTTTATCAACTAGAAATAGATATGAACCCCACGGATGATCGGCTTCCTAAAGGTTCAAGGGATTCACTCAACAACTAATGTTGTCTAATGACTTACGTATTGGGGCAGTACCCCTCACTCCACTTCTCGGGTAAAACTGATAACCACTTTGCCACAAATGACAACTCTTGGTTTACCTCATGGCTAGAAACTAGTCAATCAGGTAGGGGTCATTGTCCTTTTCGCTTGGCAGGTCCTCTCAATGGCCAACTA
This sequence comes from Pseudotsuga menziesii, assembly GCA_001517045.1. NCBI lineage: Eukaryota > Viridiplantae > Streptophyta > Pinopsida > Pinales > Pinaceae > Pseudotsuga > Pseudotsuga menziesii. Next base: position 354,991 of record LPNX010394517.1, on the reverse strand, counting down.
TTTCGGGTTCCTATGGTACTCCTGATAATGAGTATTAGGGCTATGCCCAAGTACTTCCCACTGCTAAGTGGATAGGGTTTATTCCCTGATACAAATGAATAATACCGATGCAAATAAGAAGCACTATTGCAATAATCATAGTGCCATGAAGCATTGCAAAAAAAACAAATTGGCAAAATTCCACCCAGCGAGCCCAAGAAAGTGCTCTCATACCAGAGGTGAGGAACCTGCTGAAATAAATAATGAAAATGCACGATATAATGGAAATAACAAAACACAGAAGGAATTTTATTGATCGCGAGCCACTTCGAGGGGGCAACCTCCTTTGAGCAAGCTCAATACAAATAACTCTTCGATGCCTTCATTGGCCTCAATGTATACTTATATACTAAGTCTGATCTAAACAACTATTACTCCCCATGAATGTGAGATAATACAACATACTAATCGGGTGACTTAAGAACTATTACTCCCCATGAATGTGGGATAATATAACATACTATCGAGATGACTTACAAAGCATATGCGTCCAACAATATATATTGACGAAATAAAGAGGAGGGTTGACATAGGTTCTCAATAAAGAGATATGTCCTAAATATGGACATGACATGTACAATATATATTAAAAAAAGGGTAAAGCACATGGCCATCCTCATAAGATACTGAGACACATGCCTATAATCCCAAGGACTCAAATGGTTTTTTGTTGAAAAGAACTAGCCATGTAATAGGGGTGGAATGCCTCGCAGAGAAGTTCACCAAGACTTATGTGGATTCGTGCAGATTCAATATCCATGAAGCCTATAGTGGATACATGGCTTAATAAATTCAAGGATGAAGTACGAATCCTTTGTTTGAGTATAGTCATGGATGGAGTTACCTGTATTCCCTCCAAAATACAAATTATTCTATTTGGCTAGTGGTAGTGATCAATAACAATACCCCTTCATGCTTGTCCAAGAAGAATGAACATGTTATGTTGACTCTTATAGTTCCTGGTAAAATACAAGTGAAGAATATGGATGTCTACATCCAACCATTGATTGATGAAGTCAAGCAATCACGGGAAGGTATACAGGTATACAATACATCAAGACCCATCTTTGTATAGAGGTATTTTACTTTGTATGCCATATGTGCATACAATAACATCGCAGGTCTTGTAACAAAAGGGTGTCATGGATGTAAATGTTATGGATATTCAATAAATGCAAGGTGGTTCGAACACCTATGAAATTCAATGTGCAATTGCTCTAGGATGTTCCTCCTGGATGACCACCCTTATAGAAGAAAAAACATCTTATTTTAATGGTAAACCATAGAAAACTTGAAGACATAATATAACAACACTAACACATTGGCTTAGGGAATATGCCACAGAGAAGGAGAAGGAAATTGCATACTTGTTCGATTCAAATGGGGAACCTATGTTTTATGATTTTGAGATTTTTGACACTTATATTGGGAAAACACCCGTTGGGATGAAAATAAAATCCATATTGGGAGAATCTTATGATTTCCCCCTTACTGGTTCCAATGCATATATTAAAAAACATTTCATCTTCTTTTTGGAAGCACATATCATCGGAAAAAATTGACACATTTGTTGTTAGGAGCGATCTTATTTATTTGAAGGTTAAAATAAAACATTGGCCAAGAAAAGAAAGTAGAGGAGAGGTCGAAACCTCTTGGTCTTTTAAAGAGGGTGATGTCCCATGGATTTTGAAGAAAGATGATATTTCTTTGGCAATGGATGTTATATTGAGTGTGAATATGCCTTGATTGTATGAGTCAACTCTATGACGTTGCTTCACAATAGAAGGAGAGTTATCCAGGTTGAAATCACACGACCATTTGAACTTTCTATGGGTATGCATGTCAATTACATGCTTGATTTTCTGCAGTTTAAGTTGTAATATGCTGTGCATTCACAATTCTATGTCAATTAATTTCTCATCTATCTATGTTGCAGTGCCATTATCCTTTGCCTATGCGTGGTTGTGTGAACCATGACTTCCCCTAGGATCTATGAGGATCCATGTCTAAATTATATACATTTGTACATTGGATTACATCATAATAGATTCACATGGTTAACATTCCAGAGTGGCGTCAAGAGATTGTTGTGATTATTTGTATGTTTGAGAAGGAATTAGCCACAAGTTTCATGGACTTACAGGTCCATCTTCTAATTTACCTAGCTGATGATGTTTAATTAGATGGGGTGGTCTCATGTCATTGGATGTTGTTCTTGGATTGCTACATGGAAAGTTGAGGTGGTTTGTTAGAGAAAGAGAAAAACCCGAGGGGTCTATGGTGGAGGGGTACACAATATATGAGTCATTCTCTTATGATAGTGAATACATCAAGAAAATTCATGACACATCAGTTAGAGTTGTTTAGGATGATCAGTGAGATGAGGAAAAGAAGGAAGGAGAGATTCTCCAAACAAACAAAAAAAGGTGCATGATAAAGAGTAAGTCACTTATATCTTGTCAATTTTATATAGAGTAATTGTTAAAAGTGAAATTGATAATATATATTTGATCTCATACTAACTATTTTCATTTCATGATTACATCAACGAATGCAAAAATTGATGCCATCAATAAGTTTGGTCTTTACAATTTGGGGGAAACATAACCATGGGTCGCATTGTATGAAGAGAAGAGAAGGAAATGGACAAGGGCATGAAATAATTTAGACGGTTGAATGGTAGAAGCATGCCTTATCATGATCATTTGAAAGAAAATAGGTCATCGATCTGTCCCAATAGTTGGGTGGTCGACCAAATCAGAGAGAAATATGGTGTGTTCGTTCATTACCTGCGTGGTGAAGAGGATGCACTAAACATAGGGATTGGGTGCAACAACTCTGTAATCATCTCTCCATATGCATTGTTCATTTTATAATGCACTTTGAATTATAACATGTGTTATGTTTTTAGTAACGTCAATTCTTCACATTTTTAGGTGCATTTGTTCCCATCTATGTGGGCATATGGACATTCTTTCTGCACCGAGAATATCGATGATGGACATGTCACAATTGATTATGGAGTGGAGGTCGAGTTAGATAAATTTAGTCGTTTTAGCCATCATGATTAAAACATAATAGAGGGGAAGAAAGGTTATGTCAGAAAGATACAAGAGATCATGCAAGCATACTTCTCATCTTTCCAATATGTTGTATATCAAAAGTAATAAAAAATAGATTATGAAATACTTATTAGAATTTTGGATAATATGCCCATGTGCTTCACTAAGGGCCTCTGAGATATTATTCAAAATTTGTATATCCTCCTTGNATATATATATAATTTAAATAAAATAGATGTCCACCATATTTTTTGTTCGTAACTAAGTTACAACAGCCTACAAAGAGACATTAATATCTTGTAGATTGCAGAATGTGATCTGTTTTTTTCGATGAGATTTCCTGAATCAAGTATGAACCTAGGGTTCCTTGTCTCTATTACCCCATCTCTCAAAGGGTGTGAGATCCTATACAATGATTTTGTCTAGCCCCTTGATGGCCCCGCTAGGGGGCGACAGGCACACCCACAACAAGATGCCAAAAAAACCAATGCAACATATCCAACCAACCCCTCGTGTAGCATGGAGACTAGTGAGGGTACCTTAGGAACTGCAACAAACAAGGTTAATGAGGACAATAAGTACCCACTAACACAATGACAATGAGAAGTAAAAAGTATCAGGACCATAAAGGAGTTGGTTCATGCATCCCAAAATTGAGGTTCCAAGGCATGAAATAACCTCAAATAAAGTCTATGAATATATTCGATACATGCATGATCATGCAATCATTTGTAAGTTCATGGGTTTATGCCATCAGAAAATTCTTGACAAGATGGATCAAGCACAAATGGAAACCCAAGGGCCATTATGATCTCTAGCTAGGCTCGAAGGGTTTTTTCACTGTTATTTTTAATCACCCGGATGACTACATCACCACCTTTGAAGGAGGTCCTTATTTTTCAATGTTGTTGGCCTATATATGAGACCCTAAAAGGAAAAGTCAAGTGTAGATAAAGAGTATTTCAAATAAGCCCTAGTATGGATCAAACTTTACTCTCTCACGCATGAATACTGGGATCCAAAAACCCTTCAGGGAAGAGGCAACTCCTTGGGATCTTTTGTCAAAGTGTCTGAAGCCACTCAGCATGGATGTTACACATCCTTTGCTAGAATCTTTGTCTATATGAATATATCAAAGCCCCTTTTGGAAGCTATATTCTTAGATTACCGTGACTTTGAATGGCTCCAAACTTTAGACTACGAGCACATCCCTTTATGCTGTAGGAAATTCCACAAACATGAACATCCCTTTAGAGACTACCCTCTCAACAAATATGCTTCCCCACCATATGCATCAAAAGACAAAGACTAAGAGGTTTTATCAAAGGTGATAGAAAAAAAGGAGAAAGCACAAAAATCCTACCCCGCCCTCCATTGACAAAACTATTCCAACTTATAACCAATACGATTATCTGTTCAATCTCCTAAGAGAATAGAAAGATCCTCCTTTGAAAGACCAAGAGACCTCTCAACCAACCATAAATGTAGGGATGAACAACTTAGATGTTGGCATGACAGACTCACGAAAAGACATGGATGACTCAGAACTGGGGGATCTAAAACTTCAAGAACTGGAGAAATCCTATGAACAAAGATCCCTATTCCAGAACCCCAACTTGAACATTTCAAAAAGCAGTAATGAAAGTCAGGACCTCTTCAAGAAACAACCCCAAAATTGCTAGTAAAGACACAAGCTTAGGAGTTAAAGGAAGTGGGAGAAAATACCTTAAAACGCAACACCAGGAGGACAAAAAGAAAGGACTTAGGACCAATCAACAAAGATTGAATGAGATGAGCACACTAATGCTAGACTTAGGCCAATACACCTAGCTAACAGAGTTCTTCTCTACTCTTCCACCTATCCCAAATGAAGATAATCTCCTGGAATATAATAGGGTTAAACATCCCCTCCAAGCAACGTCTCCAAAAAAACAAAGTAGCCATGGATAATCCCACCATTCTTATGATTCGAGAAACTAAGTGTGCTAACCAAACCTTAGATAATATTGCTAAAAAGGCTTTGGAACACTTCCAAAGTAATTGTCATAGATGCCATGGGAGCCTCTAGAGGTCTAGCACTTTTCTAGAACCCACAAGAAATAGTGTTGGACAACATTGCAACAACCCCAAGAACTCTTTCCATGAGTTTCCACTTAATTGGCATGAATAAGAAGGGTTTAATCACCAACATCTATGGGCCTAAGATTACTGACCAAATAATCAACCTTCTCAAACACCTACAATGGTTTCCAGATATTCACCAGAAAGACAATTGGATCCTAGGAGGTGATTTCAACATGATCATAGATCTTTTGTAGAAAAAATGTGGAATTATAAGACTTGAGAGGGACAATGTCAACTTCAAGTAGTTCATTGAAAGTAACTAGCTCTTTGACCTAAAATTTGGAACATTAGAAGAGGAAAATGACACCAAATCACCTCAAGATAGGATCATTTCCTTATTTCCAACAACCTCTGCACCAAATGAGAGGATTAGTTTGTTTCCATCCTAGCTTCAAATGGCTCAGATCATTAGCCCATTTGCTTATAATGGACCCATGGAGGACCAGGTCTAAATAGACCCTTTGGATTTGAAAAATTCTAACTGGACCACCCTGATTTCAAAATTGACATCAAAAATTGATGGGAGGAATCAATGATCCCCACATGCTCTCTTATGTACAAATTCCAACAGAAGTTGAAAAACCTAAAACAAAAGCTCACAGATTGGACCAAGACAACTTTTGGATACATTTTTTCAGGAAAAAAGGAAAATTGAATACCAAATGGTAGATCTCCAATAAGATATGATACTTTCAAGTCGTTCTAAAGTGCCCTGGCAAAGAAAAGAGATTCTCAAAAGTTATCTAGAAGAAATCCTTAAAGCAGGAGAAAATTCTCTTGCGTCAATAATCTAGAGTTCAGTGGCTCAAAGAAGGATATAGAAACACCAAGTTCTTCCACCACTCAATGCTTCAACACAAACAACACAACAAAATCATGATGCTCAAAGATGTCAATGGAAGGAGCCTATACCATCATGAGGATATATCAACTGAGCTAAAATCCTTCTTCAACACCCTACTCAAGGAACCCCAAGGAAATAGAATGGAAGCTATCAATGACTTAGTTAAAAGCATACATTGTCTTCTAATGGAGGAGAACTACGAGGGATTAATGAGGCCTATAAACATGCAAGAAGTTGATACTACCACCAAATCTTTGCAAGCATGTAAATATTCAGTATTGAACGACTTCACCAATGACTTATTCCATGCTTGTTGGCATATTATCAATGAGGAAGTCCTATAAATTATGGAAAATTCTTGCCAGACCAAAGGAATACTCTCTGCCTTCAATTCCACCTTTCTTAACCTCATTCCTAAAGGGAGAAATACCCCACTCTGAACAAATTTAGACCCATTTCCCTCTACAATGTCATCTATAAAATCATCACTAAATTCATAGCCAATTAGCTCAGACCCCTCCTCCAATCCTAGTCTCCAAGGAGCAATCTGGTTATGTTGAAGGAAGGTAGATACAAGATGGTATTATCTTGTCACACGAGGTAAGTCACTCTCTTAAAACAATGAAAATCCCATGCATGTTAATTAAGCTGGATATGTATAAAGGTTTTAATAGGATTAACTAGACCTACATCACTAAAATTCTTCAATCCTTTAGCTTCAGAAGTCTGGATAGAATGGATCCTTGCCTCATATCTTCAACCTTCTTCTCCATATTGATCAATGGTTCCTAAACTACCCCCTTCTCTCCCTCGAGAGGCATTAGATAAGATGACCCTTTCTCTCCCTTCCTCTACATTCTAATGGAGGAATGCCATGGAAGAACAATTCAGGTAGAACTCCAAGAGAATCATCTCAAAGGCATAAACTTGCACATAGGTGCCCCCACCTATTCTCACTAGCATTTCGTGGATGATACACTTCTCATGGGTCACCCCTCCTATAAGGAAGCAAGGACCCTCAAAATTATACTAAATCACTTTGAGGAAGCATCAGGAGCCTGCATCAATCTTGACAAGTCTCAACTATTCTTATTCAACACTACCCCATTGATGCAAAGATGCATCTCACATTTTCTTGGTTTCACCAAATTCGTTTACCTTCAAAGTACTTAGGTTCCCCTCTCATGGGCAAGCCGCTCTTACAAGCTAACTGGGAAGACCTCCTAGCTCTCCTCGATGAGAATCTTGCCAACTGGTACTTCTATGCTCTCAACCTTGTGAGGAGACTAACCTTGGTCAAGTCTATCCTTCAATCCATGTCCTTGTACCTCTTCTTTGTGCTAGCTTCCACCAAATCCATCCTAAAAGGATCAAAAACCTCCAAATAAGCTTCCTTTGGGGAAGCAACAATAATCGAAGGAAGTGGGCTCTTGTCAACTACGATGACATCTACATACCCAAGCTCAAAGGTGGTCTCAGTCTTAGAGGTTCAAACATCATCAACCATGTTATGGGATCAAAAATTTGGTAGAACTGGATTACTCACAACCAGGAGCGCTACGTTCTCTTCGGATAAGCTAATTATAGTCTGCACTGGGACCAACAAGATCTTATATGTTTCAAATGAACAAGCTCATAGATCAATCATCTAGAACTTGGCTTGGGCTAATTGACACTTGGTGTAGAATCATAGTTTCTAGGAAATAAGAAATGGTAGGAAAGCTCTCTTTTGGGAAGACTCATGGAATAAGCCTCAAAACTACAAAATATCCTTCAAAATCCCACCTACAAGGAAGATATGGAAGGATTGGATTTATACAACGTTTGACACTTTTGAGACAATGATGTTGAAAACAGAGAATGGTGACAATGACTTCCCACTGATCGTTGGCCTCTCCATCTCCCTCCCGATGTTGCCACAACCATCACAAAAGAACTAAGGAACAAAATAATTAAAATTAGGATGGATGATGAGAAGTTTAGAAGGGGATACTTACTTGAAGTTTGCTTCACCATTAAATAAGGCTACTCAATACCTCCAAGATGACTCCATCTAGTCTCATATCTATATAACCAACCTCCAGCTGAAAGTTTCAACCTTCCTCTTGCTATTTATCAAGAACAAAACCATCACTTGGGACAATATAGAAAATAAACGTTTTACAAGCCCAACTTACTATCACATATGCCACCAAAAAGGAGGGGACAGAGAGCATCTATTCAATACCTATATCTTTGTGGATGAACTTTAGGACATAAGAACAACCATCTTCAGGATCACCAAAAGAGACATGGCCAACATCAACAACACAATTCTCAACTGCAAATGCTAACCTTTCACAAGTCCTATAATCAATAGAGTTTGGCAATTGTTGCCATCCTTCCTCTTATGGGAAACTTGGAAGGAGTGAAACAAGATAATTTTCAAGGACTAAGTGTCCCCCCAAAGGCAATATGGACAAGGATCAATGTCAGTATGAAGGAAACCATCGATCTCCATCCTTGTTCGGACCAAGAAAAACACCTCAATGATAAGGAAGCAAAATTTTTCAGAGCTTGGGATCCCCATCTTCAAAATAATGCCAATATGAGTCGCAACAACACCCCAATAATCTCTAGTCCCACATTTGTAGTCCACCCCCTGATCACTTCATTAAGCTCAATTTTGATGGAGCTTTCGAAGACAATCATGGCCACGTTGGATTTGGAGGAGTGTTCAGAGACAACTCAAGTTCCATTTTCGTATTCTTTGTGGGTTACATGGGAGTCAATAGTAACAATGTTGCAGAGATGGAAGCTCTAACAAAGGGGTTAAAATAGCCATATCCCAAAACTACATACAACCAATGGTTGAGGGGGACTCACAAATTGTAATAACTACATTGTCAAAACCTTAAATGGATTGTCCACATGACACCTCATCCAAAGCTAGTGTCTAGAGGAAGACATGAAAAAAATGGCTAAATTCTTTCATGGATTTCCTACATTGGTTCCCCTCCAAGTAAAGAGAGATGCCATCAAAGTGGCATATCACATGGAGAGCACAATGATGCAACTTTGAGATAGAACCATAAATGACTCATCTCCCAACCATGAAAGAGATGTTTAAATTATTGTGCCATTGATCTACATGAAATGAGTGCAATTGAATTATATGATTGTGTAGTGGAATGGAATGAAAAATACACACTAATAAAGACAAATTTCACATAAAACAGATAAGTATTGCTCAGTATAATTACGGTATTATCTTCATTAAACCCAACAATATACATTGATGTTACATAAAGGAGAATTTGAATCATGTGGATAGGATTTGAATCTAACAACTTAACACTGACTGACTCGCTAACTAGAAGTTTCTAAATCACTACAGGAGCTCATTAGTCTAACTCCAGATGTCTAACTCAATCTCTCAATCAGTTAAACCAGTTAAACTGATGAGGTAGGTGAGAAGTGGCATGTAACCCCATGCAACCATGCAAGACTGGTGCTAACTAAATTGGAGGACATCTAACTGAATGCAATAGGAGCATAACTTATCTTAACTAGGTACTAACTACCAACAACTAAAGGAGGTTGGTGGTGGCACTCCCAGTGGATCCTAAATTGTAGGGATTGGTCTCAAAGGCACATAAACTAATGCATGAACATGCCGTTAGTTGCAGTTAACCTATATATGTGTTCTTGACACTCTAGTGACTTGGTATTGGTGGCACCAATAGCCCAAGTGGACCTAATATCAAGTAATGACTCCTAAGTTAGGAAAATATAATATAATAGGCTAAGTATGGACAAGGGAGGATTATAAATCCTAGCGCCCCCCTTAATCCTAACTTGGACAACTATGGGCCCTGACAACAAGGCCAAAAGTCACCCATTATAATCTAAAAGAATTAAAAAATGTTGCTTAATAAACTGAGGAAATAGGGGAAAACCTCATGGGAACCCCCCCCCCTCAAAATAAGCAGGAATAGAAAATACAAGCTATTCTTAGGAGAACAATCATCCTCTTTGAGAAATAACTTGCGAAAACTTTGCTGCAATTTGCAACACTATGCAACAGTATGGTTCTTCTATGCAGCAACATCCTAAAGCTGTGCATGTGAACCTCTCCAAACTATTGGCTATGTTTGGAGGAATTTTCGTCTTTGGAAGAAAAAGAAAATGCTCAACTGAATCAGGAACATATACAGCTGCAAGATGAAAACTAAACCCATGTAGAACAACTGAGATAAACTAATGAGAGAGAAAATTTGATTGAGAATTAAAACCATGTGAGGTAAACCCAAGCAACTGATATATTCCAGCCTCAAACATCACAACATGTGAGGTAAAAATCAGCTCCAAGTATTAGGAGCAAGTGTCCAGACGAATGCAGAATGTCTCCATCTTTACTAGTTCTGTGAGGAGATGAGCATGTGATCAAATACAAAGGTAAAGAATCCTTGGGACTATGGAGAGTGAATGGTTGAGCTCCATAATCTGATATAGCTTCAAAAATAATTAATGATCCACAAAATACAATATCAACAAACTCATGAGAGAAAACTAACATCAAATCCCCAACAACAATTTTGAAAGAGACTTGCGGTACTTGGTTTTTCACATCAAAATTGATGAGAACAACCACAAGCATGATTGAAAGCTCTTGAAACTTAAAACTTGAACCAAATAAGATCATATGATATCCAAATAAGTTCATATCAGATACAAGAGTGTGCTCCTTCGATATGGTAGATGCACAATTTTCTACTTCTTCAAAACTCTGAGTATTGGTGCATTCAATCATGTAGGAATTTCCTGGAAGCTCAAGATCAATGAGAGTGAATGAATCACTCCTAAAATATGATATTTCTTTCAAAACATGCAAATTATTACTTATTTGAACTCTAGCAACATCATTAGAGATAGAGAAAACAAATTCCTCTTCATTTTCTGAAACAATCACCGGTAAACTATGCACATAATTTAAAATAGAAGAATCACTGGAGAAATTTTGCATAGAATGGAAGCAGAGTTTTTCTTCAAAAATAGAGATTCAAATGTATTCTTTTGGATCATCCATATGATAAGATGAGATATCATAGATCTCATAAACTTCTGGAGCAACAGGAGAAGGAGTCACTCCAAGGATACTTTCTTCAATTTGAATTGACTATGTTGAAGATTCTGCTTCTTCTTCATCTTGAGCAATTTGCTTTGCTGCAAGAGAGGGAACATAGAGTACATTCTTGAACTCATCATGATGTATTTCAACTAAACCTCCCTCAATAGCTGGGATTTTGGAGTCATCTCCTATATGAGTGCTAAGTCCTCCTGATAGAGTGAAAGTGGTGAAGGATTCCATGGAGGCAACCATGTGGTTGGATGCTCGAGAATCTATCAAGTAAGCCTTCAAGGGAATGAGGCCTGCCTTCAAGGCATGGCATCTCTCATATTCTTCAGTCTATTCTCCATCATCATACATCTCTGCACCTTATGGAAGGGAAATATATTTCTATTCAAGGAGTGTTTTCAACTGGACAAGGGTCTTCTTCATGCACTGGATTTCTAAATGAAATCCTCTCATACAACAAGGACACTTAGTCTTTTCAAACTTTTTCTTTCTCTTGGAGCCCAAAGTTCCTTTGGAAGACTTTTGATTCTCTTTTGGATTTGAATCATAGGCTTTATGATCATTCCCCTTGTGCTTCTATTTAGCTTGCACATTGGTTGAGTTTGACATTACCTAGAAATTTGGAGGAATCCCATTTGGACCAAATTATCCTGCTTTTGTATTAAAGACTCGACAAAGCCATCAAGTGAAGGAATATTTCAATTGGGAATGGATTCTCTTCCAGAATGGAAGGTAGAGACGAAGACAAAGTATTGAGAACCAAGTTTGTTGAGCACAGAGAGCACAAGTTGCTCATCCTTCCTCTCTATTATGTATTGCTTATTGTAGTGCTAGAGACTTGAATTTTGTGAAAAACTTCTGGATTGTCTTGAAAAATTTGGGATGCAATGCTATTAGCTCGTTCTCCAAGATGTTCCCCTGAATCGCATATTATTTTCCAAACTAGAATTCAAGATTCTCCCAAGATTCTGTAGGAGTATTCAATCCCTCAAGATGAAAGAGGATATCCCTGGATATGTGAGTGCAAAGGAAGCCAAACGCTTCATCCAGCTGGTTCAACAACTTATTTTTCTCAGTAGGATGATGACGTTCTATCTCTCTTCCCATAGTCATCGTAAACATGCCAATATTGCACAAGGAGACCTGCATATCTTCCCTCCAATCAACATAGTTGAAGGGTGTAAGGATCTGAGGTACAAGAGCAATGGAATCCATCAATTATTTCTTCTGATTAGTGAATTCTTCAATTGAGCTACGTAGCACCTATAAGAAAACTATAAAATAAAAAACAATTCGCAATCTTGTCAGAATCAAGCCTTCCAGCTCGACATGTACACTTTCTTAGGGTCCATCATGCCCGCAAAGACTTCTCTGAACGAATCCAGAGTTAGCAATGCACACTTTGCAAGACTTATGTGAAAACCCAGTTTCTTTTGTTGTACAATGGAGACTGGACAAACTTGCTTTGTTCCTAAGTAGACTCTGATACCATGTTTAAATTATTATGCCATTGATTTACAGGAAATGAGTGCAATTGAATTGTATTATTGTGCAGTGGAATGAAATTAAATATACACACTGATCAAGACAAATTTCACAGAAAACTGATAAGTATTGCTCAATATAATCACAATATTATCTTCATTAAACCCAAAATTATACATTGATGTTACATAAAGGAGAATTCAAATCACGTGGATAGGATTCGAATGTACCAACTCAAGACTGACTGGCTGGCTAACTAGAAGCGTCTAAACCATTATCAGAGCTCACTTGTCTGACTACAAATGTCTAATTCGGTCTTTCAATCAGTTATACCAGTTAAATTAATGAGGTAGGTGAGAAGTGGCACCTAACCCCATGCAACCTTGCAAGACTGGCACTAAATGAACTAGAGGACATCTAACTCAACGTAACTGGAGCATAACTTAACTTAACTAGGTACCAACTACCAACAACTGAAGGAGGTTGGTGGTGGCACTCCTAGTGTCTCCTAACTTGTAGGGATTTGTCTCAAAGGCACATAAACTGATGCATGAACATGCAGTCAGTTGCAGTTAACCTATATATTTTTTCCCCGCACTATAGTGACCTGGTACTGGTGGCACCAATAGCCCAAGTGGACCCAAAGGTACTAGTGGACCCAATATCAAGTAATGACTCTTAAGTTAGGCAAATATAGTCTAATAGATTAAGTATGTACAAGGGACGATTATAAATCCTAACACCCCCCCTTAATCCTAACTTGGATAACCGTGGGCCCTGGAAACTGTTTGGGTACACAGGGTACTCCCAAAAGATCGAACACCTTCAGCAACCGCTTCACACAAATAGATCATAGATCAACACACCGATGTTTGTCACGTGGTTAAAACCCTCAAGAGGGAAACAGTCCACGGCCCCAGCCAAATAGCTACTTGGAGCAATTTATTATGTAAAAGAAAGAAAGTTACATGAGCTTCTCATAATCGATCAACTAGCCAAGGACCCTCTATGCTCTTTAAATAGATATCATAGACCAATCAGGTGTTAAGCCATGGATCAATGGTAGGTAAGATCTAAGAGAAGTTGAAATGTCAGATCACTCTATGTCTAGAACATATCGTGACCATTGGATTAGAATATTTACAAATGCATACTAATGCATACTAAAGAAACACACTTTTACCTAACGGATATATTACACAAGTTGATCTTAACTAACTCCTAAGTGTCTAAATATCCTAACATCCCCCTTAAGAACAACTTGGGATAGGATTGAAGGATTTACAAAAGTGACACTATTAGAAGAAGGAAGGAGGCATTAGAGCCTATCCCCCCTTAAGGACACATTCCTTAACTCCTAACATAGACCAAAGTTTAGAAAACTTCACTTCTGTAAGAGACTTGGTGAAGATGTCTGCAACTTGATCATCTGTAGGGCAATAGAGCATTTCAAGAACACGATCACGAACAAGATTTCTGATGAAGTGCATGTGTAGCTCAATGTGTTTGCTGCGCTAATGTAGAAATGGATCTTTGGTAAGCTTGATGGCACTTTGATTGTCGCACCAAAGTGGAGTAGGCTGTTGCTGCTTGAATCCAAACTCTAAAAGGATCTGTCGAAGCCATAAAGCTTCCTGACTAGCATTAACTATGGCTTGATATTCTACTTCTACTGAAGAAAGAGCAAGTGCTTGTTGTTTCTTACAAGCCCAAGTGACAGGTCCAGATCCCAGACTGAAAACATAACCTGCGAGCCTGATTCGGTTATTATGCCTTCTTCTTCTTCTTCTAACTTCCTTGACAGGTTTCCAACTCCAGTTTCTGATGATGACAGTGAGGATGAAAATCCACCTCCGCCTGCTCATGTTCCTCCAATTGCACCAGCACCAATACTTCCTCGATGGGTCCGTTCAACATGTGAAGCAACTGGTGATCTTGCCGGTGATCCTAGAGATCAACATCGAACACGTTCTCAGTTTCAGCGAGCCTCTTCTCTTTTGGCTCAAGTTTCCGAGAATCATGATCCAGAAACTTTTGCAGAAGCTTCAGGAAATCCATATTGGGATGCAGCTATGGATGAAAAATGTCGTTCCTTAATGGCGAACGATACTTGGGATCTTGTTCCTCTTCCAAAAGGAAGAAAACTTGTCAAATGTAAATGCATCTACAGAACTAAGTATGCATCAGATGGAAGTGTTGAAAGACTTAAGGTAAGGTTAGTTTCCAAAGGTTTTTCCCAAGTTGAAGGGATTGACTACAATGAAACCTTTGCTCCTGTCGCAAAAATGAATTCCATCTACCTTGTTCTCTCCCTTGCAGCCTTACATAACTGGGAAGTCCATCAAATGGATGTTAAGTCTGCCTTCTTACATGGTGATTTACATGAGGAAATTTACATGGAACAACCTCCTGGATATGTTCAAGATAACTGAAGGAGGTTGGTGGTGGCACTCCTAGTGGCTCCTAAATTGTAGGGATTGGTCTCAAAGGCACATAAACTGATGCATGAACATGACATTCAGTTGCAGTTAACCTATATATTTTTTCCCTGCACTCTAGTGACCTGGTACTGGTGGCACCAATAGCCCAAGTGGACCCAAAGGTATTGGTGGACCCAATATCAAGTAATGACTCTTAAGTTAGGCAAATATAATCTAATAGATTAAGTATGGACAAGGGACGATTATAAATCCTAACACCCCCCCTTAATCCTAACTTGGATAATCGTGGGCCCTGGAAACAAGGCCAAAAGTCACCCATTATGATCTAAAAGAATTAAAAAATGTTGCTTAATAAACCGAGGAAATAGGGGAAACCCTCATGGGAACCCCCCCCTCAAAATAAGCAGGAACATTAAATACAAGCTATTCTTAGGAGAAAAATCTTCCTCTTTGGGAAATAACTTGCAAAAACTATGCTACAATTTTCTCCTAAATTGTAGGGACTAGTCTCAAAGCCACGTAAACAGATGCATGAACATACATTCAGTTGGAGTTAACCTCTATATGTGTTCCTCACACTCTAGTGACTTGGTACTAGTGGCACCAATATCTCAAGTGGACCCAAAGGTGCTAGTGGACCCAATATTAAGTAATGACTCCTAAGTTAGGCAAATATAATCTAATAGACTAAGTATATACAAGGGAGGATAATAAGTCCTAACAAGAGAGTCATTCATGTTATGCTTCTATAGTCATGCCACTAAGGATATGGAGCTTCCTAAAAATCCAAAGCAACCCAAGTGGCAGAGACCTATCACATCCTTATGATGAAGTGGAAGCACAAAGGACATAAGGCGTCGTGACAATTAATGTTAAAATACAGAGACATGACAACAACCACCACACAATTAATTGATCCCATGCAGAGCACATGGCTCAGGGAAAAGGAATCAATGCAGCTCAAGCTTGTCCCTAAATTTGATATGGAAACCTATGGTGAAGGATTTATTGATATGGGAAGGCTACGATAGAAGTACTTAGCAATAATGGAAAGAAAAGGTTGGAGGGAATGCAAGTACAAGACCATTATGGTAATTTGTATAATTATTCGTCAAGGCATGGATAACAGGAACCACATTCTTCTCTGGATTGCCTTTAGAAGAAACAACTTCTTCTTACATAATCCTAGACTTTGATTAGGAATAATGGGGCACCAAAGAAAATGCAGCCTGATAAACCAAGACCAGGGTACCCTAATTATGAATCAATTAAAGGCAACGGAAGTTGTGAGGGCACACCAAAATCTGGTCAAGTAGGATATTAGGAACAAAATCAAGAAGAAACAACACGAGCTCACGACAATTTTAAGACCTTCTAGTATGCCCGATTTGTTAAAGCTCTCAACTTTTGGTAGCCAGACCCAACCTCCACGCGGGTCCATTAGGTGCTTTACGACAGAACCCTGATCACCTTCTAGAAAGTAAAATCACTCTCATACTAATTCTAATTGATGTAGAGTAAAGGGAAGCTATTCACAACAACATGGAGGAGACCATAACCACTTTGCATCAAGAGGCAGGTTGATGGCACTGTTCTTTTATAGAGCTCAAAACCTAGAGTATTGAAAATGAACAGGCCTTAAATTTTTGTTAACAACTTGGTGAACTATCTAACCTCCTTTCCGCAGACTGGTTTCCTCCAATCGGTCTCCAAAAACCATTTATGCAAGCTTGGTCTGCAATTCTTGCCTTTCCGAAAACTAGGTGACTTTAGGTTTTGGGTACTCGACTTTTCAAAGTCGGACCTCCACAAATTTCAACTTTTCTGATTTTTGAACTTTAGCGAGCCAAACAACTCCTTCCGCAATTTAGCGGGTTGCAGAATTCGACTTGTCAACTTTCAAAACTGGATTTTCACACTTTCCCACTTTTCCAGTTCGGGTTGCGAAATTCCGCTTATCTACTTTCAAAATTGGGTTTCTGCACTTCTCCACTTTCCCTGTTTTCGCACTTCATTCTTCTGCACCATCAATCCTTGCGGATTCGCCCTCGATCATCGATATATCTTGAGATGCAGATCACAATCTAACTCTGTGGATCTACGTCCCTTTGCTGCGGAAATTAACTATGACCGTTGATCTTCTCCAAGATCTATCTCCATCGCACGATCTTAAGTTTTCTGGGTGGTTGGTTCAGGTTTAACTCGTGCATCTTCTATTTGTGAAATTCAATTACGACCGTGGATCTTTCTAAGATACAAATATTTAACTCTAAGATATTTTATGAGTAAATTGACTCGTGCATCTTCTATTTGTGAAATTCAATTACGACTGTGGATCTTTCTAAGATACAAATATTTAACTCTAAGATATTTTATGAGTAAATTGATTAGTGCAACGATCAATTTCTTTCTGCACACCCTAGATACAGATGTTTTGGATTTCTCAGACTATCAGATTCATACACATAGAGAATTAAAAATCATACTCTTGGTTATTGAAAAGAAGACGTCAATTAAGAAACATATGCAGAGTATAAAACCATGTTCTTCATTCAATCAACTAGTTATTAACACACACTTTGTTCTCTATGCTCTCTGCACTCCACACACTCTTCACTCATCCACTCATGCCCTATCTTCTACATTCAATGCCATTTATAACAACTACAAACCTACCAGATCGGAATAGATTGGATCTGAACAACTAATAAAAGTAAATCCATTCAGCAAAGATCAATCCTTGAAGAATTCCTCGCAGGGTTCAAGGAGAATAATGACAAATTGCTGCTTATTACAAAATAAAACTAATCCTATATATCTAACAACGAATCCTATCTTCTAGAAGTGATTACATGGAATGTTGACTCATCAACCCAAGAAATTCGAGCTGGATGCTCTTGCATCATACCCCTGGGGAAGAAAAATAATTCTTCAATAAATCTTCAGGCCACATATTGTATTTGGAAATTTCTTGATCTGTCATCCAGGCTGCATCTTCATTAGGTCATCCAGGCTGCATCTTCATTAGGCTGATTCTTCCATTTGACTAAGTATTGAAATAAGTTTTTGTTCATGTTCTTCCTTAGAATTCTTTTGTTAAGGATGGCTTCAATTTGAGATTGTTCTTTTTGTGGAATTTGTCCTTACCAATCTATAGTTGAATCATCTCCCTCTGAAGTTATACCATCTGTCTAGATACCTGCATCTCTAAAAGGATATAAATCTAGGATATTAAAAATTGGTGAAATCTGAAGGTCAAAAGGAAGCTCAATCTCATAAGCATTTGCATAAAACTTCCTTAAAACTTTACAAGGTCCAATATTTATAAGATTTAATTTATTGTAAGTTCCTTTAGGGAACCTTTCCTTTCTAAGATATGCCATCACTAAATATCCAACCTGAAAGTTTACTTCTCTTCTCTTCAAGTCTGCCCTCTGTTTATTTTTTTCTACACTTTCATGTAATCTCCTCTAGCTCATGCATGCTAATTGCAAAGTCTTTACCCCCTGCACTTCTTCTTTCCCATTTTCCCAAATCTCTAAGTTCATATACACCTCTTGGATGTATCCCATACACAATTTGAAAAGGACTCATGCCTGTACTTCTATTGGGTGAATCATTGTATGCGAACTCAACCTGACCAAGAGCCAAGTCCCACTGTTTTGGATGTTCATACACACGACTTATCAGTATGTTCTTCAAGCTCCTATTTACCACTTCAGTCTGGCCATTAGTCTAAGGGTGATAAGTAGAACTAAAACTGAGATTAGTCCCCAATTTCTTCCATAGAGTTCTCCAAAAATTACCAACAAACTTTGTATCTCTTCCAGGCATAAGACTCAAAGGCAACCCATGCAACTTTACAATTTATGAAAATAACAGATTAGCAATATTGGTCGCATCATTAGTCTTTTTACATGTAATAAAATGAGCCATTTTGGAAAATATATCTACCACAACAAAAATTGAATCATGACCACTCCGAGTTCTAGGTAAACCCAAAAAAAAAATCCATGCTTATGGAATCCCAAGGCCTAGCTGGAATAGGTAAGGGTTGATACAATCCCGTGTTCTCACTTCTCCCTTTTGCATGTTGAGAGATTCTGCATCTTTCAACAAATTTCTTCACATCATGCTACATATTTGGCCAAAAATAAAAATTATTCATCAGAGAAAAAGTCTTGTCTTGTCCAAAATGTCGTGATAGACCTCCATTATGCTTTTTCTAAATTAAATTCTCTCTCATTGAACATCTTGGAATACACAATTTACTATCCTTGAATAGCAATCCTTCCTGCAACATAGAATTCAACCACTAGCTTCTGTTATGGATAACTGGATTTTCACAGGTAGCATATATATCCTTGAAATCTAAATCTTCTTTATACATATCAATCAAGTTTTCAAATTCCAAAGTACTGACCTTAACTTCTTGCAATATCGGATTTATCCTGCTCAAAGCATCAACAACTTTGTTAGACTTACCACTTGTATGTTTGATAACAAAGGTAAAGTTCTACAAAAATTCTACACATTTAACATGTCTATGGTTTAACTTAGGCTAAATGTTTATGAACTGCAAAGCATGATTGTCAGAATACAACACAAATTCCTTAGGAATCAATAATGTATCCATTTCTTAAGAGCCTGCACAACACCATATAATTATTTATCATATGAAGAGTATTTATGATTTGCTTCATTCAATTTCTCAGTGAAGTATGCCACTGGCCTCTGCTCTTGACTCAAAACTTCTCCCACTGTTGTTCCACTAGTATTTGTTTCAACTTGAAATACTTTGTCAAAATTGGGCAAAGCCAAAATAGGCTTCTCAGTTATCTTTTTTTTTCCAGCAAGTTAAAATTACTATCAGTTGCTTTTGTCCATTTGAAAGGTTGTTTACTTCCTTTGAAAGTATCTATCAATGGTGCACAAATCTGACTAAAATTCTTAATGAACTTCCTATAGAAACTAGCAAGTCCATGGAAACTCCTTACCTCATTAGCATTCTTTGGAACTGGCCAATTTAAAATTGCTTGTACTTTGTCAGGATCCATCTTCAGTCCTTCTTATGAAACTACAAATCCCAAGTAAACTAACACTTTCTTCAGGAAACTACATTTCTTCAGATTTAGCAACAACTTCTCTTTCTGCAAAGTCCTCAACACCAACTTAAGGTGCATTAAATGCTCCTCTCTATTCTGACTGAAAATCAAAATGTCATCTAGATACACTATCACAAAATTTCCAGTAAATTCTTTTAAAACCTCATGAAGGTACTAGGTGCATTAGTAAGACTAAATGGCATCACTAACCATCCATACAACCCATCATTAATTTTGAAAGATGTCTTCCATTCATCCCCTTCCTTTATCCTAATATGATGATATCCACTTTTAAAATCTATTTTGGAAAAATATTTTGAACCCCTTATACAGTCCATTAGATCATCAATTTTGGGTAAAGGGAATCTATACCTGACAGTGATCTTGTTGATTGCCGTGTCGGTGCACATCCTCCACCCGCCATCTTTCTTTGTACTAATTATAGTGGGTACTGCACAAGGACTCAAGCTTTCTTTTACCAATCCTTTCTCCAACAGATCCTGTACCTGATGTTTGATCTCTTGATTTTCTTGAGTTAATCTGTATGTTGCTTTATTAGGTAAACTTGCACCAGGTATTAAGTTAATGTGATGACTAATACTCCTTACAGGGGGTAAAGCACTTGGAAACTCATCCACAATAATGTCAGCACACTCATTAAGCAAAGTTTTAACTTCAACAGGAAAATCATCTAAATTTGTAGAAGTTAAGATTACCTTTGGCTTACCAACAAGGGAAATATGTAGATCCTCCTCTTTCTGAACTTCTTGCAACAATTCTTTGCCAGACATCAACAAAATATTTGACCCTGAACCTTCCTGAACTACTTCATCTTCCAAGGGCGACAAAGTATGTCTCTTCCCGTCCTTCTCCAGAGAATAAGTATTTTTCCTCCCATAATGAACAACTTTCTTGTCATACCGGCATGGCCTCCCTAAGAGTATATGGCACACATCCATAGGCATTATGTCACATAATATTTCATCGTTGTAAGTACCAATCTGGAATTCCATGTTATGCTGCTCATTCACCAAGAGCTGATGTCCTTTCTACAATGAGGACACTTTGTAGGGAGTGTTCATCCTCTTCAATCCCAACTTCTCTACCATCTCAGTGGAAACTGAATAATTTGTACTACCACTGTTAATAACCATTTTACAACACTTACCTTGTGACTTACACCTTGTTCTAAACAAACTTTTCCTTTGAGCTAGTTCATGTACTCACTTCTCTGATTTTACCAAGACTCTCTTCAACATAAGAGACTCTCCTTCCTCTGGAGGTTTATTCATCTTTGTTTCTTCTTTTAATTCTTCCTGAACCTCTACAACATTCACATTTCTCTAATTTGAAGACTGATTTCTTGGACAATTCCAAGGCATATGTCCAATATCTCCTCAAGTATAACACTTTACCTCTCTGTGTTTGCCTCTTCCTCTTCCTCTTCCTCCCCTGAATCCTCTTCTCTGGGATGACTGACTATTAGAACCCTCAGCTCCATATTTGGAAGTTCTACCTCCACTACTAGGACATCCTTTCCCTCGTATTATATTCTTTCCTCTTTTTTTCTGGTTATGTTTTCTTAACAGTTTCTCTTCTACCTTTGAAGCTACTTGATATGCATCTTCTACACTTTTCAAATTTAATAAACTAAGTCCATGTTGTATATCTTATCTTAGTACATTGATATACCTATCTACTCTTTCTAGACCTCAATGCGTGTGTCCAACTCTAATACTCAGTCTAAAAAAATATTCTGTGTATTCTTTTACAGTCATGGCCTTTTGTCTAAGGTTTTGTAGTTGTTTAATAAGATTCAATTGATAGTCCTTAGGCATAAACTGATTCTCAGTCTTACATAGCATCTTACCCAAGAATTTATATTTGAATTACCTCTTCTTTCTTGATGGATCTGGAGCTCATCCCACTAGATAGTTGCATGTCCTTTCATTCTAGTACCTGCATATCTTACTTTCTTCTTGTCTTCAATTTCTTCAAAATCAAAATATTTATTCAGAGCATTAATCCAACCCATGAGTTCTTCAATATTTAATTTACCTTCATACATAGGTACCTACACTCTTGGTCTGCTTTTGGCCTTCTTCAACATCTTCAAAACTCCGACTTCTTCAGGATCTTCTTCTTCTTCATCACGGGATTCTTCTTCTTCATCACTGTTATCTGAATTGTTTGAGTGGTTCTTTCTTTCCATAACTTCTAGTATTTCTTCCAATATTCTCATGTCTCTTCGTACATCTGTCTCTGTAGGTTGTCTTCCTAGACCCTGTCCTACAAGAACCCCATGCGCTCGTCCTCGTCTTGGTGGCATATTTCTATAGGCTCAACTGTGCTCTAATACCAAACTGATGGCACTGTTCTTTTACAAACCTCAAAACCGAGAGTACGGAAAACTAACAGGCCTTAAATTTCTATTAAACAACTTGGAAAACTGTCTAACCTCCTTTCCGCATATTGGTTTCCTCCAACCGGTCTCCAAAAACCATTTATGCAAGCTTGGTCTGCAATTCTTGCCTTTCCGCAAACTAGCAGATTTTGGGTACTTGACTTTTCAAAGTTGGACCTCCACAAATTTTAACTTTTCTGATTTCCAAACTTTAGCAGACTGAACAACTCCTAACATAATTTAGCGAGTTGCGAAATTCGGCTTGTCAACTTTCGAAACTGGGTTTCTGCACTTTCCCACTTTTTCGGTTCAGGATGCGGAATTTGGCTTATCGACTTTTGAAACTGGGTTTCTGCACTTCCCCACTTTCATGGTTTCTGCACTTCATTCTTCTGCACCGATGATCCTCGCAGATTCGCCCTCAATCATTGATCTGTCTCCAAATGCGTATCACGATCTAACTCTATGGATCTGCGTCCCTTTGTTGTGGAAATTAACTATGACTGTTGATCTTCTCCAAGATCTATCTCCACTACATGATCTTAAGTCATCTGGGAGGTTGGTTCAAGTTTAACTCACACATCTTCTATTTACGAAATTCAATTATGACCATGGATCTGTCTAAGATACAGATCTTTAACTCTGAGATATTTTACTAGTAAATTGATTAGTGCAACAATCAATTTCTTTCTACACACCCTACATACAAACTTTTTGAATTTCTCAGACTATCAGATCCATATGCATATAGAATTAAAAATCATACTCCTGGTTATTGAAAAAAGATGTCAATTAAGCAAGCATATGCAGAGTATAAAACCCCTGTTCTTCATTCAATCAACTAGTCATAAACACACACTCTGTTCTCTATGCCCTCTACACTCTACACACTCTTAACTCATCCACTCATTCCCTATCTTATACATTCAATTCCCTTTATAACACATTGCAAAGCATGACATAATAGGAGGTCTTATCAAATACTTCATGGATAGCCTAAGGCTCCAAGATCTTTTTTTTAATGTGGTTTCTCCCCGGGGGAGGATGATTTTGGTGTCTTTATCTGAATTTTGTAACTCTGGTTCTTTGATATAATAGTGAATTTTTTCTCTTATTTTGCAACAAAACAAAACAAAAAAAACAAATTCACAATATATATTGGAAATTGGTTGAACATATTGATAAACAATTCCAATTTTCACGCCAAAATATCTTTGCATTATTACAGGTAAAGTGCTCGACACATTCGATCCTTGCAAGGATATCCTCAAGAGCTCCAACCATTGACAAAGATTCTCATCGGAATTCTAAGGTGATATCAATTATAAGTAATCATAGTGAACTATTGTTATAATCATAGGTCAATATTAAACATGTTGGCTAGGTTGAGGTTTATTTTCCTTCTTTAGTGCATAGATTTTGAGACCGCCAACTTTCACTAAGATTTAGGATATTGTCTTAGTTGAGGTTATTAGGGTTTAGTTCGATTTATAGGGATTCCATAACTCTTCTTTTGTTGTAATGGTTGACTTTAGTGATGACTTTCACATTCTCTAGAAAAACTCGATGGCTTGTTTCCCAATAATGATAAACTATGGCAGATTTTTGGGTTCTATTCCATTTCAAATTCGAGTTGTGTTATTTGAATCTAATCCTCATGGATATTCTCATCTCTCAAATGTATACCTTACCATAGGAGAAGGTATTGTGTATACTCCTTTGTACAGCATTGGATCAACTTGGTCCTTCATCGAATCCAAGATTTCTCTAATGGTTTTGATTGGGGAGAAGGCTACATTAATGTTACCCTTTTTAGGATCCTTGCTAATTTTTCTAAAATGACCTTGATATATGGGAGGGAGATCCTCTTTTTTCCTTCTTCTTGAGATTCATTGTCCTTCTTTCCATCTAGTTTATGGGACTCATTTACCTTTTTTATGATTTTGCAAAATTGGTAATGGTTGTGCCCATTCTTCCTTAAAGTAGTGATAAGATGTGTATATTTCCTTTGATATACTAGTTATCTATAAATTAAAAGGATTGAGTACAATATTAACAAATATGGGTGAATATTTGTAAATTAAAGTTTTTTTTGGAGGTGTTGGTTGTCAATATATCTAACATAAAATTAGATGAATCTTTTACAAGAGTATATGCTTTCTTCTCTAGTGGAGTGAGAACATAATTTTAAGACCTGGTCTCATAAAATCAATTGGTAGATCATTTGCATCTTTTTATCATCAATATAGATGGCAAGTACAATGGTAAATAATTCAAGTAGGACATTATAGTTTTATGGGTTAACTTGACAAACGTGTTGGTATTTATATATTTGAATTACAATGCGTGGAATTAAGGATAACAATATGTACTTTAATTTTTTTATAATTTTGATATAAAAATTGAAAATTTAAAGTGCTTTGTTAAGTGTATATTTTAATGCAAA
The DNA here is from genome assembly GCA_001517045.1 of Pseudotsuga menziesii. NCBI lineage: Eukaryota > Viridiplantae > Streptophyta > Pinopsida > Pinales > Pinaceae > Pseudotsuga > Pseudotsuga menziesii. The sequence continues at coordinate 329,922 of LPNX010394517.1, read as the reverse complement.
AAAATATAAATAATTTGATCCAAATTATTGTATCTTTATAATTCTTTAACCATTTTGTTTTCTTTTGAAGAGGCGCAAATTTTTATTAAAAGGTTATTTTATTTTGAATAAGAGGTGTAATGTTCATTGAACAAATTAAAACCCAAAACATTACAAATTATAGAAATTAAAATTAAAAGCAATAACTTATATTATTGATATGAAAGTTACAGAATCTTTAAATAACCATGAATTGTATTTGTAAATTCCATAGATAGTTAACTTCTTAAGAGGGATTTTAACAACAATCTTAATAAGAAAAATTTATTGAACAAAATGTTGCAAATAAAACAAAGGTGCTAAAACATAAACTTAACACAACATATGATAATGGAGTTCAACCTTGTTGGCCTACGTCTTCGCGTTCACTTCCAGTGAGACCGTTTCTATTCAATCTTCAAATCTTGCAAATTACAGTCTTCAGTCAAATACAATAAGGCTTGTGATATGTTTCCAAAGAAGTTCAATAAATCTCTTGCAAGAGCTCTTCAAATTTACGAAAACTCTAATAAGATTTTAAACTTCACACAACTTCAAATAATGCACCCCATGTTCCCATTTTTGACTCCTATACCCACTGGTTTATATGGTAGTTCTCACTAAAACAAGGTTACATTATATATTCAGTCGGATTTGAGTAAAAAATATCCACCATCCATGTACTATCCTCGTGAACTAACAAAAACTGAAAATAGAAAAGTGCTAATATCATAAACAATGATCAATAAACCTTATGAGAACAAGTTTCAATACCATATTCCCACAATAATATGGCTTATAACCTTTTGTCCATGGAGAACATGTGCTTGGGTTCTGGAACTTTTGTAACCAAACTTTGTTCTTTAACACTCCTATGAAGGGTCGTACTACTTGCTCAATGGTCAACATGCTACAATGCATAGGTCCAATGTATGATCCTTTCAACTCCTTTCATAAACCACAACTATGCGTCCACAAAGCCATAAAAGTACTCGACCACAATGGCACCAAGTACCCTTTCAATAATAAAAACAGACTCTTCAAAAAGCATTTGAACGTTGGCTTTTCATGATTCTTGTGCAACTCCAGAACACTACAATCTAGAAGCATCGTCATAAACCGACCATACACCAAATGCCTGTATTTTAAACGCCTAACTGTGTACCGGACTTACATTTTTTAGCTTTGTCAATTCTAATCAAATTTAAACTATCACAATCCGTTCCCCTCTCATTGTTCATTTCGAATTGAACTAAACTATCAATTCCAGAATCCCTTTTTCACTGTCCTCAAAATTTTCGAAGGCTGTACCCAAATTGCATGTTAAATAACACAATTGGGTCTATTTTGGATTTGCAGGTGACGTGGTCAATCTAATACAAAATATAATTTCAAGCTTAAATTAGATTTCAATATAAAATCCAAATCCGAAAGCATTGGTGTAGAATCAAGAGTGAAGGATCAAATATCATAAATCTTGGATAAAATCCATGGTCATTTGTTTGTATTTGTCGTTGGTTATGCTGGATTGCTAATTTAAATCCACTAGCGCAATCCTGACTTTGTCAATTCCGATTTTTTGATCCCAACGTTGTCGATCCGACTTATCCATAATAATCTTGTTGATCTCGACGTGATGACCCCAACTTTGTCGGTCATAACATCAAAAGTCGAAAGTTGTTACTGCCCAAACTACAATAACTACAACCCTTTCGACTTTCCAATACCGGTGTCGGAAGTTGAAAGTAAATTGTACAAAAAATAATAACAACAACAACCCTTCTGACTTTCTAATCCCAACTTCGAAATTCAAAAGTTGGCACTGGCCTAACAATCGTCAACAATGATCCTCCCAACTTCCAATCCCCAATGTTGGAAGTCGGAGTCGTCCACACTGCTAACTGTCCAATGAACCTGCAATGTATCGAGAAATAATTGGTCCATGTATATGCCATTCTGATGCCAACTCGAACTACCCACTCGGCACCTGCAACCTACCATGTCATCTCAACCTACTACATGGCACATGGTGTTGTCACGTTGGTGTACGGTCCACCCATACATTCCATGTGTCACACTCTGGGTGTGCCATGTGGCACCCATTTTCATATTATTTTGGTTATTTCCATAAAATTTTATACGCAATATCTTTCACGTATGGACTTCATTTTTTATGAAACAAGCGTAGCCAGAAAGCTCTCAATAAGATTTACCTAACTACATCTTTCTATTTAACATTGAAGACTCTTTTTTTCGGTCATCTTGGTAGATCCTCCTAGAACAAACCTCCCCATTGAAAATCTTTTGGACCCCAAAAGCCTATTCTTATCTAGAAGAAGAGTGAAGAAAATCTATCCCCACTTGTTTTGTGTCCATCACCCATCCTTCTCAAGTAAAATCACATGGAACATAATAAAAATATGAACACACTCATATAATTGTAAACAAACTTAATCATTGATTCATCTCTACACAAATAAGTGTTTAATGTTAATGCTATTATCCAAGTACAACTGAATAATAGTGAAATCAAGCATAAAACTGTGAAATTAGATGTGTAATAAAATAAACCAATATGAAGCTTTCTCTTAACAATAGGTTTTGATTTGATACCACTGATGTTGTCTTGTTGCAATTCCCCATGTTGTATATGTTATGTGCCCTAAAACATATATGCATCATCAATATTAACAAATGCATTTTCAAGATCACAATCTTTAACAAACATGAGCGATACGCTTCGCTCGTATTCACCAACATCTTCATTTTCCTTGTTGCAATCACAGATAAATCATGTTTCATGTTATGATTTCTTGCAATGAATTCCATCCCATTCTTGAAGAGAAGATACATGTTATGGTCCTTGTAAAACACTAATTTCTTGTCATAAAGGTATGGGATGCCTAACACAATCCCACGTATATTGAGTGGAATTACATAAAAATCTACTTCGTCAATAAATTTATCAGAAATAGTGAATTGAAGCTTGCATTGCCTAGATACATGCAATCGAGCATTCTCATGAACCCATCCTAAATAATAAGGCTTTGGATGTGGTTTAGTCTCCAACCTTAATTTCTTAACAATGACTTCAGAGATTAAATTAACTTGAGATATATTGTCCACAAGAGTATCAATCCTAGTATGATGGAAAATAACTCGAATATGGAACAATTATGTATTCTTCCTTTCAATACAACTTACATCAAAATTGGGAGTAGAAGCATACACACAACTAGCAACATAATTCTTATCTTTAAGACCCATGGTGATCACCTTATATTCATCTTTGGAATCTAATCCATGACCTCGAACTATGGTCATGGTATTACCTTTCTGATGTCTCGCCCATTTCAATTTCAATTTTGGGTGCAATTTTCAGCAATGATCCTTTACATGGCCCATCTTTTTACAGTGATAACAAATATGCCTTTCATAATTTCTTTTCATGGTATCATTCCTTTTGAAGTTTCCTTTATGCTTTCCTTTATGATTTCCTTCAACAAAGGCACATTAGATATATATAGTTCATTATTCGAAGTAAAAGTAACATTTAAAGAAACTGGAGGTTTTGGAGGGTCACAACCACCTCCTACTCCTTTACCTGATGTAGAAGTACCACCTCCATTGATTATTTCCTTGTATTCTTGATACAACTCATCCATTGTCAATTTCAAACTCACGAATTCTTCGAGTTCTTAATTAGATTCAAAATAATTTTCATGTCTCATACCTTCCTTTGGAGACGACATCTCTATCCATGCAAATGCTCTCTTCATGCCAATTTGAGGATCACCTTCCACAATTTGTCCTTCTCTAAGATTGAGCATTGTTAACATTCAAACACTCACAGTTCTTAGGTTATACCTACTCTGATACCAACCTGATATGAAAAATACAAGATCTTTAAATAACCATGAATTGTATCTATGAACTGCACCAACATCTAACTTCTTAAAAAGTATTTTGACATCAAGCTTAATAAGAGAACATAATTGAACAGAATATTGCAAATAAAACAAAGATGTTGAAACATAAACTTAACACAACAAATGATTATAGAGTTAATCCCTATTGGCCTACGTCTATGGGTCCAATTCTAGTGACACGGTTTCTATTACAGTCTTCAGTCAAATATAATAAGGCTTGTGATATGTTTCCAAAGAAGTTTCAAGAAATCTCCTCCAAGAGCTCTTCAACTCTACAAAATCTCTAAGAATATTTTGAACTTCACACAACTTCAAATAATGCACCCCATGTTCCCATTCTTAATGCCTATAACCACTAGTTTATATGTTATTTCTCACTAAAATAAGGTTAACAAATATACTCATGTGGATTTGAGTAACAAAAATCCACCATCCATGTACTATCCTCATGCACTAACAGAAACCGAAAATAGCATAGTGCAAATAGCATAAATAATGAGCAATAAACCTTATTAGAACAAGTTTCAATACCAAATACCCATAATAACCCAGGTTATGACCTTTAGTCCATGGAGAACACGCACTCAGTCTTTAGAACTTCTGTAACCAAACTCTATTCTTCAACACTCCTACAAATGGTCATTTTGTTGGCTCAATGGTTAAAATGCTGCACTGGAGAGGTCCAAGTTTTGAGCCTTTCATCTTCTTTCACAAACCATGACTCTGTGTCTAAAAAACCTTAAAATCCCTTGACACAATAGAACCAAGTCCCCTTTTGGTGATGAAAATAAACTCTTGAAAAACATTAAAATACTGATTTTTTATAGTTCTTGTGCAACTCCATAAACTTTGTAATTCGGAGGAACTGTCACAAACCAACCATGCATAAATTGCCTATATTTTGAACATCGAAATATGCATCAAACTTACATTTCCAAGCTCCATCAATTCTAATCTAAACTGAACTATCACGGACTGTTCCTCTCTCACTATTCATTTCGAACTATATTGAATTGTCAATTTCAGACTCCCCTTTTACTGTCCTCAAGACTGTCTTAGACCATGCCCAAACTACGTGTTAAATAATAGAGCTGGGTATGTCTTGATTCCACAGGTGATGTGCTCAATCAGATATAAAATCTTATTACAAGCTTAAATTTCTTTCAATATAAAAGCCAAATATGAAAGCATTGGTGTAGAAGTAAGAGTGATGGATCAAATATAAAAAATATTGGATAAAATACATGGTTGTTTGTTTGTATCTGCCACTAGTTATGTTGGACTGCTAATTTAAATCTGTTATCATGATCCTGACCTTACTAATTCCCAAAAAATTTATCCTGACTTTGTTGATATTGACTTTTTCGATCCAAATTGCCGACCAATCCATAATAATATTGTCTATCATGATGCCAAAAGTAAGAAGTCGACACTGTCCAAACAACAATAACTACAACCCTTTCGACTTTGTTGATCTTGACGTCGAAAGTTGAAACTGTATAAACAACAATAACAACAACCCTTCTGACTTTGAAAGTTAGAAGAAGAGATTGGATTAACAATCAATAACAACAATCATCACGACTTCCAATCCATGAACTTAGAAGTTGAAATTTTTCCATGCTTCCAATTGTGCAACGAACCTGCCACGTATTGAGAGATAATTCATCCATGTATCTACCACTAGGGTGCCAGCTCGGACTGCCAACGTAGCGCTTGCAACCTACCACATCATCTCATTCTAACACATGGCACATGATGTTGTCATGTTGGCATATGATCCACCTGTACAGTCCACATGTCACACTGTGGGTGTGCCACATGGCATCCATTTTTTCATAATTTTGCATGTTTCCACAAAATTTCAAAATGCGATATCTTTCATGTCCAGACTCCAGTTTTTATGAAACAAGCATCGCCAAAAATCTCTCAGCGAGATCTATGTGACCATGTCTTTTTGTTCAACATTTGAATACTTTGATTTTCAGTAATTTTGGGAGATCCTCGTGGATTAATTACATTATTATAAAAGTTAGTCTTTTCCCATTAATAGTATGATTATCACTAGAGACTTAATATATACACATAAGACAATTCACAATATTTTTACTATATTTTTGTATGTTTCAATCACATTTCAAGCACATTGAAATAAAACAATCAACAACATCTCTTGTTCACAATTAAAAAATGCATGCCCATCAAAAGAGTAGGGAGTACATGCCTCCATGTGGCTCTTGTTAATATAAGTGTGGAATTATAATAATAACATCTAATTGTGATAACTCACACTATTTGGAGCTTAAATACCATGACAATACTATGACCAAATTATTCATTCTTCAACCCATATGTTTTTTTATATGAAGAAACATTTCTTTAGAGAAAGACATGTTAAGTTTTCATATGCTAGACTAGATTCAATAATATTCAATTCAAAATAACAGCATTAACATATCAAGAATCACTTATAGAAACACAATCACAAGATAGACACAACATTTATCCTGGGAAACCCTCAGGGGAAGAAAACCCGACAAAACTTCCTCTGTTTAAGATGTATAAAAGACAACCCCAAAAATGGTTGTTTTCCTCCTTCTGTTCTGTCTGTCTCTCTCTCCTATGCGCTACACAAGTGAGTGAGTCTGTGATCAAATAAGAACCACAACTCCTCTATTTATACACATGTGTCAACTTGACTTTTGCACTAGACAAGTCGGCCCCAATAAACTGTCTAGGCCGACTTCACCTAGGATTACTCAAAATAGTATTTTATATTATTTATTAAGGTACTAAAGACCCAACACAAGTGGAGGCTTTACCCCATGACTCTATGATAACCAAATACAATAGTAACACCCCATCGAAGGAATAATAACATCTCCCTTGGGTTACATCAATAAAATACATTTGGAATATCCTTTGAAGTTACAATATTTCAACACTCCCCCTTAACGAGAAGGTTATTCTACTGACAACATCATCACAGACTATAGGAGAACAGAGAGATAGTTGCAACAGTACATCTAGGTAATACATCTATACGTCATAGGAAGTTTTCCACAATCAGTAACTGGAACAATTACTCTTTATCTTTCGCATCACATGCTCACTTGATCCTTTCTTTGCAGCAACGCTTCGATCTTTCGATCCTTCGTAGCAACACTTCGATCTTCTAGATCCTTTGCAGTAGCACTTTGATCTTCTTGATCCTTTGCAGCAGCACTTCGATCTTCTTGATCCTTTGCAGCAGCACTTCGATCTTCTCGATCCTTTGTAGCAACACTTCGATCTTCTATAGTAGCCTTCCGATCTTCTCGATCCCTTGTAGCAGCATTTCGATCCTTTCAATTCTTTTGCAGCAATGCTTCTATCCTTTCAATCCTTTACAGCAGTCCTTCGATCCTTCTTGATCTTTTTCAACCACACTTCAATCTACTCAATCCTTCGTTGTTGTACTTCGATCTACTTGATCCTTCGTTGTTGTACTTCAATATACTTGATCTTTTGCCGCCATGATACCTGCAGTACGCATGATCTATTTGCAGGATGATCAATCCTGATCACTTTAGGACATACATCCAAGATCGATGCATCCTCCATCAACATGATCCATGAAATCAATCTGCTGAATAGTCTACAACTAAATGTAGATCTCGACCGCACCCAGTGTTGGCCTTATCATCTGTGAGGACTCATCGTAGACCATCCATACAACACAGGTTAGGACCACTCACAAGTGAGTGTTATACTACGGTATCTACATTTGCGTGTAGGTATACTCTACCATGTAAGAGTATTGTCTACAGAACAGATCTCGACCACATTCAAAATGTCAGCCCAACGTAGAACGTCCATACCACACAGGTTAGGACCACTCTCAAGTGAGTGTTATACTACGATGTCTGTGAGGACTCATCATAGAGCATCCATACCACACAGGTTAGGACCACTCCCAAGCAAGTGTTATTATATAGTATCTACATATGAATGTAGGCATACTCTCCATACAAGAGTATCATTTGCATAGCATATCTCGACTGCTTACAAAATGTCATTCCCGTCGTCTGTGAGGACTCAACGTAGAGCATCCAGACCACTGAGGTTAGGACCACTCTTGAGCAAGTGTTTAATCTATGGTATTCAAAACTGAATGTGAGTATTCTCCATGCGAGAGTAACATCTTGCAGGGTCATCCTTTAACTAGTAAGGACCACTCTCATGCACAGAGTGTTATACCTGCTATCCTCAAGAGAGGATACTATCATCCATAAATAAATGTCAGACCATCATCACTATCATCCATCATTGATGTCAGTCTCATCATTACTCCCCCTTTTTCCGAGGAGGGTTCATGTCTTCAACTTGATTCTTCCTTTTTTGAAGAGGGTCCAACAATTGTAGTCCCATCACTCTTTCTCCTTGCGAGGAAAGTCCTTTTGAACTACACCAAGCTTGTTGCGGAAATATTCGAACTTTGTTCAAGACAGAGGCTTGGTCAGTATATCAACAACTTGCTCATCGGTACCCACATACTAGAGCTTGATGGCTCCCTTTTGTACCATATCTCTTATATAGAAATATTGGATTTCTATATGCTTCGATTTGTCTGTAATGTCCCCATTTTAAATAATTGCATAGCAGGAAAATTTCATCAATCCTACTAGTTCCCTAGGTTGGGTGGAAACATCGGAAAGTTAATAAGGGAGCTAATAAATGGTGTTTAGACATTAGAAGGAATAAATATTTATTCAATGGATTTAATTAAATTAATGCAAGTGAAAAATGAAATGGCTATGGGGAATGGAGACACATGGAGACTATGGGGCCCACTCAAGCTAGAATTCCTATGTTAAATGGCATCCTCCTCTTGCAATCTCGAATCTATGGGAAGCCTAATGTTTTTGGATGGATTATAAGGTTAATATAATTGTCCATATACTTTATAGGTCTAATTTGGGATGAATTGTAACTTACATGGGGAAAGGAAGAGCCAAATGGGAGTTTCATGGACACTTGGCTAGATTCCCCTTACATTTATGACATCTATGACACCAATGATGAAGATTCTATGAAATTTATGACACAAGTCAGATCTGAAGGCTAACATATGACATATATGATATGTCAGGTTGAAATATACCATCCAATAGAGCTCTCATGTGAGTTTGAGAAGCTCAATGGGCTCCTACTCAAATTTGGGGAAGGTGGAAGGCTAGGAAAGAGGGGACACATGTCAATTCATGAGCAGACACCCTAATTTGACTTAGATTGAGTTTGTGGATGGATTGGGAAAATTAGAAGTCCAAGGAAGTTTATAAAATACATGAATCAACCAATAGAATGGCTTTTTTTATTATTTGTGAAATTTCTTGTTGTGAAGAGAGAGAGCTAGTGGATGACTAGTTCATGCCTTAGCCAATTTCGAAGGGGAAAAAGATTTTCATCCTAGTTGGTGTTTGGAGAGGCCACTTGGGTCTTACAAGGAGCTTCAATGGAGTCTTAGTTTCAGGTGCAAGCTACAGTATCTCATGGACACATCAAATTTCAGCTTGTTCTTCCTTTCATCTCAAGTGTTCTCACCATATTTCAGCTCCATGGAGTGAGGCACACTTGGTGAGTTATTCATATATTTGATGTTAGAATATTTAGACACTTAGGAGTTAGTTAAGATCAACTTGTGTAATATATCCGTTAGGTAAAAGTGTGTTTCTTTAGTATGCATTAGTATGCATTTGTAAATATTCTAATCAGACGGTCACGATATGTTCTAGACATAGAGTGATCCGACGGTTCAACTTCTCTTAGATCATACTTACCATTGATCCATGGCTTAACACTCTATTGTTCCATGATCTCTATTTAAAGAGCATGGAAGGTCCTTGGCTAGTTGATCGATTACGAGAAGCTCATGTAACTTTCTTTCTTTTGCATAATAAATTGCTCTAAGTAGCTATTTGGCTGGGGTCGTGGACTGTTTCCCTCTCGAGGGTTTTAACTACGTGACAAACATCGGTGTGTTGATTTGTGATCCATTTGTGTGAAGCGGTTGCTCAAGGTGTTCGATCTTTTGGGAGTATCATGTGTACCCGAACATGGTATCAAAGCGTTTATGAAGAGCCACTTTCGGTTTTGATCAAGATCTGTAACTGGTGTTGCTGAAAGCTTCAAAATGTATCTGGTTTTGGATTTTCTATGCATTTGTGGCCTGTGAGAGATATTTCATTGTGTCTGGAGCATCATTTCCATTAGGAAATAGTTTTTGTTTCATCGAAAACTGTTTCCGGTTGTTCCGGAAACACCCATTTCGGCAAATTTGAAGGTATAATGTTACAGTGACGGATTTGTTTTAATTTTTTTTAAATCTGTCATATTTTATTAGTTTTATTATTATATTTCTACTGTTTTAGTCTCGGATTGTTTCCTTTCCTGGTTTCCTATTCTCTTTGCCGTGCACCTTGTGCGATCGCGGCGAATCAAAAACAGTAAGGGAAATTTTTTTTCTTATCTTGTCGGCTACGTATGCTCTTTGTCGTGCACCTTGTGCGATCATGGCAAATCAGAAACAACGAGAAAACTTGAAAACGTAGACTCTCCGAGAAAAGCTAACCAATATCTAACTCCATTGTGTGGAAAAAAAAATTGTTTTTGTTTTTCGTTTTTTTGTTATTTGCAGAAGAAAAAAAAGGCGAGCATGGAGACGAGAGAGAAGAGTAAAAAATAAAAACTCCCTTCCTCTTTCCATTCTTTTACGTACCTTTTAAACTTAGCTCACTTTGTCCAAATTTGCTTTATTCCTTAATAGGTCTTGAGTTCAAGTCTTATTAAGCTACCTTTTAATGCATGCAATTTCTATTTTCAAATAACTTTATTGTAAAAGTGCATCTCACATAAATAAAATAAAATAAAAAGTGAGTCACTTAAGTCTTTTAATTTATTGCTGCACTATTTAAAAGTAACATTATTGTAAAAGTGAACATCACTTATTATACAAAAGTGATTCACTTAAAAACAACTTTACTGTAAAGTGATTGTCAAAGGTTGATCTTGGGAAGAGGGGGGTTCTTTTTTTTAGATTGGTCAAGTTAATATCTGCCACGTCACTATTGGAGACATCTTCAACATTTTATTTGATCAAGCATAACTTCATCATCCAGAATCAGTTTTCAATAATAATAAAAATTAAAACTGCATATTTTTTCGAGCTCTTTGCATCCAGACAGTTAGTTTCTGTTCTTTCAGCCATTAATTTATAGTATAGCCGCCACTTGTGATATTAAACTTACAAGTTCTAACTATTTCTCATGGAAATCTCGTATGGAGGATGTTCTGCAAAGTAGGGGACTTTTCATGATAACCTCAAGGAAAGAAAAAGAACTCACTGATGATGATAAGAAAATTAAATGGGCAAATAGATGTGACGAAGCTCGTGGATTTATTGGGATGTCAATATCTACTGATTTGCGAGTCCACATATCCGGAATTGATGAACCTGATCAAGCTTGGGAAAACTTGGAATCTGTGTTTGGTAAACACAGTGAAATTCGGTGTCATTAACTTGAGAATGAGTTGATTTCCTTGAATCCAAATGCTTTTTCATGCATTCAAGACTATTTATCTAAGTATAAAACTCTTACTCTTATGTGCAAAATGCAAGATTAAGAAAGAAGACAAACAATGTATTTATCATATTCATTCCAAACTTGGACCTGCATATTCTGTTTTTGTATCTACATTTTACTCCATGAAAAAATCATTGACTGCAGCTAGCTATCAAGAGCCTAGTCTTGAATCCTTTTGTGATTCCTTAATTAGAGAGTAAGATAAGCTCATTCATCTTGGAATAATTAACAATGCAGATACATCTAGAAAAGGCTTATTGTCCTAACAGAAAGAAAAGTCCAAGCCTCCCAAGAAATAGGATTTTCGCAATAATAAGCCAAACAATAAGGGTCTCAAACCCTCTCAGTCGGCTCCTTCTTTAAAAAAATGACAAAGGATCCAAACCAAAAGGAAAGAAGACTGAGAGTCATTGCAATTTTTTTGGAAAATATAATCATGATGAATCTAAGTGTTTAAGGAAGATGGCAGCCTTGGAAGCAGCAATGAAGAAGCACCACATCAGCCTAGATTCGTCTTCAGAATCTACCTCTCATGCACATGCACTTTGTGCTTCTGGTTACTCTTATACTACATCTTCTTCTTCTAATTCAATTGAATGGCTCATTGATTCTGGAGCATCTTATCATATGGTTAAGGATTAAGCCATCTTTTCTACTATGCATGAATGTAACAACAAGCAAATATTTGTTGGTGATGATAGATCTCTAAGTGTTGTAGGATCTAGAACAGTTCCAGTAGAAAATGGTCATTTCAGTGACGTACTATGTGTTCCAAAAATTTTCTACAATTTGTTATCAGTCTATCAAATTACTCATTCGGGTGAAGGTAAAACTGTGACGTTTACACCTCACCAAGTTGTAATCAACGATTTTAAAAATCCTCAAAATGTCCTTGTTACTGGAGCTGTTGATTATATTACCAGGTTGTATACATTTAACAACTTTGGGTCATCACCATTTCCTTCAGTTTTTGTTGCTCATAGTGATAACTTGAGCAAACTTTGGCATGAGCGATTTGGTCACTTAAATTATCACTCATTGCAACAACTATGTAAAGACAATATGGTGACTGGTCTTCCAATGGTATCTTGCAAGGATGGTGTTTGTTCTGGTTGTGTACTCAGAAAACATCATCAGGATAGTTTTGAAAAACATGCCTCGGTTCCCTTGGAGCTTGTGCATAGTGACTGGTGTGGCCCTCTTCCATCTGCATCCTTTTCTGGTTTCAAATATTTTTCTTAACTTTCATTGATGACTACTCCAGACACACTTGGGTTTACTTCCTAAAAATTAAGAGCGAAGTATTTAACATGTTCTTGGCCTACAAGGCCCTTGTTGAAAAACAATCTGGTCATCAAATTATTAAGTTAAGATCTGACAATGGAGGAGAATATGTTAACAACAAGTTCACTACTTTTTGCACTGAATAAGGAATCCAACAACAACACACTGTTCCATATACACCACAACAAAATGGTGTAGCTGAACGGAAGAACCGCACTTTAGAAAAAATGGCTAATTGTATGATCCAATCTAAGGGACTAAGTCTTCAATATTGGGTCAAGGCCATAAATTGTGCAAATTACATAGTTAATCACACACCCACTAAGGTTTTACAAGGTATAACACTGGAAGAAGCATGGAGTAAAATTAAATCAGATGTAAGTCACTTTCGTGTGTTTGGTTGTGAAGCATGGGCTCACATTTCAGATGAAAAATAGAAAGCATTGCAACCTAAAAGTGAAAAGTGCATATTTGTTGGATATTCAGAAGATGTAAAAGGTTATAGACTTCTTCAGCCACATTCTCATGATATAATTATTAGAAGAGATGTTAAATTTGATGAAATTCTCTTGGCCTGCGAGCCTAACTTGGCAGGTGTGCCATCTTTGGCCTACGAGCCTGATTCGGCGATTGTGCCTTCTTCTTCTTCTTCCAACTTCCTTGACAGGTTTCCAACTTTAGTTTATGATGATAACAGTGAGGATGAAAATCCACCTCCGCCTGCTCATGTTCCTCCAATTGCACTGGCACCAATACTTCCTTGATGGGTTCGTTCAACATGTGAAGCAGCTGGTGATCTAACCGGTGATCCTAGAGATCAACATCGAACACATTCTCAGTTTCAGTGAGCCTCTTCTCTTTTGGCTCAAGTTTTTGAGAATCATGATCCATAAAATTTTGCAGAAGCTTCAGGAAATCCAGATTGGGATGCAACTATGGATGAAGAATATCATTCCTTAATTGCGAACAATACTTGGGATCTTGTTCCTCTTCCAAAAGGAAGAAAACTTGTCAGATGTAAATGGGTCTACAGAAATAAGTATGCATCAGATGGAAGTGTTGAAAGACTTAAAGCAAGGTTATTTGCAAAAGGTTTTTCCCAAGTTGAAGGGATTGACTACAATGAAACCTTTGCTCCTATCGCAAAAATGAATTCCATCTACCTTATTCTTTCCCTTACAGCCCTTGCAGCCTTGCATAAGTGGGAAGTCCATAAAATGGATGTCAAGTCTGCCTTTTTACATGGTAATTTACAGGAGGAAATTTACATGGAACAACCTCCTGGATATGTTCAGGATAACACTAGCCTTATCTGTCTCCTTAAGAAATCCTCATATGGCCTTAAGCAAGCTCCTAGAACTTGGTATGCCAAAATGGATAGCTTTCTCCTTGACACTGGTTTTTCTAGATGCCATTCTGACCCCAATCTCTATAACAATAAAGTAGGAAACCATCTCATCATACTTGTTCCTTATGTTGATGATCTTATCCTTACTAGTAGTGACCCTAAACTTATAACCCATGTGAAATCTAGTCTTAAGCAAAATTTTGAAATGTCAGACTTAGGACATTTGCATTATTTCTTGGTCTCCAAGTCTTGCAAACCAAAGAAGGAATCTTTCTTTCTCAGTCTAAGAATGCTTATGACCTTCTTCGTTGCTTCCACATGGAAGATTGTAAACCAGCCCCTTCTCCCTTCTAGCCTGGAGTCAAACTTTCTGCCACTTGTACTTCCCCTAAAGTAGATGCCACCTTGTATCATTAGCTTGTTGGTAGACTTTTATACTTGACTCATTCCCATCCTGACCCTTCCTTTGTCATTGGTCGTGTTGCCCATTATATGCAAACTCCTCATGAAAGTCACTAGAAAGCAGCAAAAAGAATACTTCGATATATTCGAGGTACAATTCAGTTTGGGATTCATTACAGTACAACGGGGAAAACTTTGTTGGTTGGTTTCATTGATTCAGATTGGGTTGGCGATCCTGATGATCAGAAGTCTACTACAGGTTATGTTTTCAGTCTGGGATCTGGACCTGTCACTTGGGCTTGTAAGAAACAACAAGCTCTTGTTCTTTCTTTAGCAGAAGCAGAATATCGAGCCACAGTTAATGCCAGTCAGGAATTTTTATGGCTTCAACGGATCCTTTCAGAGTTTCGATTCGAGCAGCAACAGCCTACTCCACTTTGGTGCGACAATCAAAGTGCCGTCAAACTTGCCAAAGATCCAGTTCTACATCAGCGCAGCAAACACATTGAGCTACACATGCACTTCATCAAAAATCTTGTTCATGATCGTGTTGTTGAAGTGCTCTATTGCCCTACAGATGATCAAGTTGCATAAATCTTTGCAAGTCTCTTACAGAAGCGAAGTTTTCTAAACTTTGGTCGATGTTAGGAGTTCAGGAATGTGTCCTTAAGGGGGGATAGGCTCTAATGCCTCTTTCCTTCTCCTAATAGTGTCACTTTTGTAAATCCTTCAATCCTATCCCAAGTTGTTCTTAAGGGGGTATGTTAGGATATTTAGACACTTAGGAGTTAGTTAAGATCAACTTGTGTAATATATCCGTTAGGTAAAAGTGTGTTTCTTTAGTATGCATTAGTATGCATTTGTAAATATTCTAATCCGATGGTCACGATATGTTCTAGACATAGAGTGATCCGATGGTTCAACTTCTCTTTGATCATACCCACCATTGATTCGTGGCTTAACAATCGATTGGTCCATGATCTCTATTTAAAGAGCATGAAGGGTCCTTGGCTAGTTGATCGATTATGAGAAGCTCATGTAACTTTATTTCTTTTGCATAATAAATTGCTCCAAGTAGCTATTTGGCTGGGGTCATGGACTGTTTCCCTCTCGAGGGTTTTAACCATGTGACAAACATCGTTGTCTTAATCTGTGATCTATTTGTGTGAAGCGGTTGCTCAAGGTGTTCGGTCTTTTGGGAGTACCCTGTGTACCTGAACATTTGAGGGAGCTTCTATTGCTCCATTATTTTGTATTCTGATGTAAATTCTCTATTATTTAAGTTTATAAATATCTCAGGTCAAAATTCCAAGAAATATCACGTATTATTGTTCAATAATGAAGAAACAATGTCATTTCCGCACTACCTTGTTGTAAACTCTTGTGATCTTGATGAATTCGAATGGATGCATAAAATATTGATGATTTATGAATGAATAGACTGTAATTAAATAATATTATGGGTTTTGTGTTCAGTCATTGATAATTTTTGGCCATTGGGTTGAATTCCATAACCATTGGAGCAAACTACACCTCATTTCCCTAAGGGTCCAAAACTAGTTTTTTATATCTGATTGGAAAAAGAAATCACAGCCATGCGAGGTCGATTGGTTATGCATATGAGTATCTGATAATGTCTTATACACATCCCATACTTCAATATCAAAATTCTAGTGGGTTTCTGTACATTTGGGAAGCCATTTCTACCACTTACCCGAGGGGGATTTGAGCCCAAAATTGCCAATAAAATCCTCTATCTTGTTCAGAATTTAGTACAAACTTTCAGAAGTGTTTGGAAGGCCATAATGCATCCATGAACATAATAATTAAGTTATTATATCATTGATACACCCTCTCTAAATATTTGGAAGCAATTGGGCTGATTTGGAGACCAAGACACTAAAACTAGTCAAGAGCCAAAATTGTGAAAAATTTGGAAAGTTGGGCATTTTGGTAAAAAAATTTAAAAAAATGGTCATTACAAGTGGTATCAAAGCATGATATTGCCACTTGATTTGGTCTGATATTTTAGAGGAAAATAATTCAAGTACCACCATTATATATTGAAACCCAAAAGTGCTTTTGTTGAAGAGGAAACTATGACTAGGTATGAAAAGGGAACCTCATATGATGGTGAGGAGCTTATAAACTTATGGAAACTATCTTTGAAGACATGAATAAGAATATTATGAAAGGATTCAAATTTTTGGCTATCCAAAGTTGGGAAAAATATATTTATTTTAAGAAAACCAAGGGGGAAATGCATCAATTTACTTGAAGGAGCAAAAGGAGGAGACCCATGAACCACCAAGTTCTAAAATAGGTGAAGTAGAATAAGTGTTACATGAAGAGGATAGAAATTCACTCCCAAGTGACTCTGAAAAATATGAAGAGACATCACATGAGTATGAAGAAGTTTCTATTGAAAATACTGAATGTGAACTTGAAGAGATCCAAACACTTGATGTGGTGGAAGATGAACTTGAATTGTCTCTTGATGAAGGTTATGCAATTTTTAAAGAAGAGCATGATTACTCTACATTGGAACCAATATATGACAAATGTTTCACACTTTTGAAGGAGTTGCATGATACTACCCATAGGGATACTTCCCATGATGAAACTTATGCACTTTTTGATCAATTGGGTGAGTTAGTTCATTCTCCTACATCTTACAATTCCATGTTTTGCAGCATTAGTCTCAATGAAGTATGGGTGAAAGAGTTCTTTTTGATGGTGCGACATGAGGAGTATAGAACTCCTAGATTTACTTTTTATGATGACATGGTTGGAGCACATTCTTATTCAAATTTACAGCAGCATCCTTTGTTACTTTATGATGATACGCATCTTAGAATGGCCATCAACAAAAAAACATCACAGAATTAAGAGGCTTCATTGGACTATGTACCTACTACAGAAGTTTGTGAAAGGGTTCTCCAAGTTGACTTCTGCACTCACTGATTTGACTAAGAAGGATGCTTTCAAGTGGAATGAAGAGGCTGAAAAGGCCTTCCAAAAAATGAAAGAGGTAATGATTAGTTGTCCCATACTTGCATTACTTGATTTTTCTAAGCCTTTTGTTATTGACTGTGATGCCTCAGGTGGAGGAGTAGGGGCTATCCTAAAGCAAGGCCAACACCATAAGCCTTTGAGAGAAGAAAGTTGCAACCTCATGAAAAGATTTACTCCATATATGACAAAGAGATGTTGTCCATCATGCATGCTTTGGCCAAATTCCGACAATACTTGATGGGCAACAAGTTTGTGGTGAAAATTGACCATAATAGTCTAAGACATTTCCTTACCCAAAAGGATCTAAACGAAAGGAAACAAAAGTGGGTAAGCAGTATCCAAGCTTATGATTTTGATATTGAATATATGAAAGGAAAGAATAACATTGTAGCAGATGCATTATCTCGAAGACCTTCTTTTTCTCTCATGGAAATTGCCANTAGTTGAATATGCCAAAGATAAGTTTGCTTGTGATGTATTAGATGGACTCATGGGAGATGATAACTACAGAATTTTGAATGGGCTAATATACTATAAGGGAAAATTTTATTTGGTTCGAGATTCAGAGCTTAAGTAAAAAAAATTTGCAGGAAGCACATGATTCCCCACTAGTAGGCCATCCGAGGATCTTCAAAACTTATAGGCAACTAAGGAAAAGGTTCTATTGGAAGGGACTGAAGAAATATGTCCATAAGTATGTGAATGAATGTAAGGTATGTCAACAAAACAAATTAGAACTCACACACCCAACTGGTTTATTACAACCATTGCCCATTCCGGAGCAAAAATGGGACAGTATATCGACGGATTTCATCAGCGGTTTGCCCAAATCTTTGGGCAAGGATTGTATATATTTGGTAATGGATATATTGACTAAGCTTTCTCATTTATTTGTTGTTACATCCTCTTTTAGTGCTTCACAAGTGGCTGACCTTTTTTTCAAAGAAATCTTCATATTGCATGGGCTCCCCAAAAGCATTGTAAGTGATAGAGATGGTAGATTCATGAGTGCTTTTTGGCAATAAATTTTCAACTTGGTGGGCACTCAGTTGACTCCAAGTACAAGCTACCATCCCCAAACCGATGGAAAAACAGAAAGGGTAAATAAATGGTTGGAAGGGTACCCCCAAAACTATGTGGGAGAATAGCAAAAAGCTTGGACAAAATGGCTACACTTGGATGAGTTTCGCTACAACACCACCTTTTACATGTCAATAAGGATGTCTCCTTTTAGAGCATTATATGGTTATGATTCACTTACGTTTGCTGATATGATATCTAGTGATAGTAGAGATCCGAAAGCTAAATATTGGGTGGAAGAAAGCCAAGAAATTTTAAATCTTTTAAAAGACAATTTGCTGGTTGCCCAAAATCAACAAAAACAATATGCAGACAAACATAGAGAGGAAAGGACCTTTCAGGTTGATGATTTAGTGTATTTGAGGTTGCAGCCATACAAACAAACATCTCTAAAAAAGAATGGAGCATAAAAGCTAAAGCCAAGATACTATGGGCCCTACAATGTAATCCAGAAGATTGGAGAAGATTGGGATGAACTGTAACTTACATGGGGAAAGGAAGAGCCAAATGGAGTTTCATGGACACTTGGCTAGGTTCCCCTTACATTTATGACATCTCTGACACCAATGATGGAGATTCTATGACAGTTATGACACAAGTCAGATATGAAGGTTGAAATCTGATATATATGACATGTCGGGTCAAAATATACCATCCAATAGAGCTCTCATGTGAGTTTGGGAAGCTCAATGGGCTCCTACTCAAATTTAGGGAAGGTGGAAGGCTAGGAAAGAGGGGACACATGTCAATTCATGAGCACATAGCCTAATTCTACTTGGATTGAGTTTGTGGATGGATTGGGAACCTTAGAATGATAAGGAAGTTTTTAAAATACAGTAATCAACGAAGAGAATGGCATTTTGACCATTTGTGAAATTTCTTGTTGTGAAGAGAGAGAGCTAGTGGATGACTAGTTTATGCCTTAGCCAATTTTGAGGGTGAAAGATTCCCATCCTAGTTGGTGTTGGGAGAGGCCACTCAGGTATTTCAAGGAGCTTCAATGGAGTCTTAGTTACAGGTGAAAGCTATAGCAGCTCTTGGACACATCAAAGTTCAGCTTGTTCTTCCTTTCATCTCAAGTTTTCTCACCATATTCTAGCTCCATGGAGTGAGGCGCAGTTAGTGAGATATTCATCTATTTGAGGGAGCTTACCTTGCTCTAGTATTTTGTATTCTACTGTAAATGATCTGTTATTTAAGTTTATAAATCTCTCAGGTCAGAATTCCAAGAAATCTCATGTATTATTGCTCAATAATGAAGAAACAATGGCATTTCCCCACTACCTTATTGTAAATTCTTGCAATCTTGATGAATTCGAATGGATGTGTAAAATATTGATGATTTATGAATGAATAGACTGTAATTAAATCATATTATAGGTTTCATGTTCAGTAACTGATAATTTGTGGCCATTGGGTCGAATTGCATAACCATTGGAGCAAACTACACCTCATTTCCCCAAGGGTTCGAAACTAGTTTTTTATATCTGATTGAAAGAAGTGATAACAGCCATGGGAGATCGATTGGTTATGAATATGAGTATTTTCTAATTTATTCTACACATCCCCTTCTTCAATATCAGAATTTGAGTGGTTTGCTACACATTTGGGAAGCCATTCCTACCACTTACCCGGGGGGGATTTGAGCCCAAAATTGCCAATAAAATCCTCTATCTTGTTCAGAATTTAGTAGAGAATTGCAGAAGTGTTTGGAGGGCCATAATACATCCTTGAACATAGTAATTAAGTTATTATATCATTCATACACCTTCTTTGAATATTTTGAAGCAATTGGACTGATTTGGAGACCAAGACACTAAAACTAGTAAAGAGCCAAAATTGTGAAAAAATTGGAAAATTGGGCATTTTGGTAAAAATTAAAAAAAAGGTCATTACATTGTCATGGAACACTAAATTTTCTGTCATCTTTATACAACTCTGGTTTTCACAGAAAATTACTGTGGTGTCCACCTCCATGTCAAATATTCCTGACATCAGCTTTCGAAGCCATATCACTTCACAACAAGCAGAGCAAGCTGCAATGTACTATGCTTCAGTTGTACTGAGAGAAACACTGGATTGTTTCTTACTAAACTATGAGATCATGGCATATCCCAGACAATAACATCCACCTAAGGTGCTCTTTTGAGTCTGTGGCACTTCCTGCCCACTATGAATCCATATACCCATACAAATTGTAGTCATGATCTCTCCCATAGTACAACCCCAAATCAATCATACCTTTTAGGTACCTGATCACATGCTTTGCAGCTACCAAGTGAACTTGTCTAGGTTTAATTAGATACTGACTCAAGGTATTCACAACAAAGCATATATCTGACCTTGTGTTCGTCAAATACATTAATGACCCAATAATTTGTCTATAGTGAGCCATGTCCACTAGCTTGGATGTCTTATTAGACAACAACTTAAAGTTGGTGTCCATGGGTGTGGCCATGGATTTACAATACAACATATCAAATCTCTTCAATATTTCTACTGCATATTTTCCTTGATTCAGAAAGATTCTTTCTGGGCTCTGCCACACTTCCATCTCTAGGAAATAATGCATCAATCCAAGATCTTTCATCTCGAATTCTCTAGCTAGCTTCTTCTTGCAATTCTTGATATGTTTCTCATTTCTAGTCAGAAAATTTCATCCACATACAATAATAGTATGAATGGTTCATCATCCATATTCTTCATATAAAGATTAGGATCAACTTCACTCTTGGTAAAGCTCATGCTTGTCAAGAAGCTATCGATTCTGCCATACCAAGCTCTGGGAGCTTGCTTTAGTCCATACAGAGCCTTTTTCAACTTGCATACATGAGTTTCTCTATCTTTGACTTCAAATCCTTGTGGTTGTTCGATGTAAACTTCTTCCTCAATCACACCATTAAGGAAGGATGTATTTATATCCATTTGGTGTAAGTCCCATTTCATCATGGAAGCAAGTGCCATGATAGTTCTAATGGAAGTGTACCTTGATACTGAAACAAATGTCTCTTCATAATCGATCCCCTCTTTCTGAGAGAATCCTCTAGCCACAAATCTTGCTTTGTACTTTTCAATACTTCCATGTGCAATATTTTTTATCTTGTAGATCCATTTCGAAGATACCACACTCTTGTTTTCTGGTTTGGGAATAATATCCCAAACATCATTCTTCATGATCGACTTGTATTCCTCCTTCATTGCTTCAGCCCATTCTTTCTTCTATGTAGCCTCTTCATTGCTGGTGGGTTCTTGGTCTTCAAGATCACACATCAAAGCTACATAACTGGAATATGGCTTTGATCGTTTGCTGGTTCTTATGTAGCCTTCTGGTGCTCCATATCTTTCTAGTTCTTGTATGATTTCTCTTACCCAAGCAGGTATTCTCTTCTGAAAGATATCCATAGTAGGGGGCTCCTGAGTCTCTAGCATGTCATGATATTCTAATGCTACTATTTTAGGAGTTGGTTCAGCTTCTATCCTTCTGGGAGGTACATATTCTTTATGTACTTCTTCAAGTTGTCACCTTCTAAATTTCTTAAGAGCTGCCTCTTCATCGAAGGTTACATCCCTACTAATCTCGATATGATGGAATCCTAAGATGTATATCCTGAAGGCTTTAGAGACTTCACAGTACCCTACAAATATTTCCGTCTTACTAGAATGACCCAATTTGGTTCTCTTCTCTTTCAGAATATGTACATAGACTGGACAACCAAATATCTTGAGATGGCTTACTTCAAGTTTCTTTCCAGTATACATCTCTTCAGGAGTCTTGAATTTAAGAGCACTGTGAGATAATCTATTTTGCACATATATGGTTGTTCTTGCAGCTTCATCCCATAGGTGCATGGGGAAGTCTTGGTCATGAGTCATGGCCTTCAATGCTTCCTTGATAGTTATATTCTTTCTTTCTACAACACTGTTTTGTTGGGAATTATAGGGAGTGGTTAGTTCCCTCTTTATTCATGCCCCCTTACAGAATGCTTCAAATTCCTTTGAAGTGTATTCTCCACCATTATCTGATCGTAGTGTCTATTCTCTTTTTTGACTGGTTCTCTATCAAGGATTTGAATTCCTTGAATTTCCCAAACACTTCACTCTTGTTCTTCAAGAAGTGTATCCAAGTCTTTCTTGAATAATCATCAATAAATGTGACATAGTAATCATATCCACTCAAGGATATGGAGGGCATATGATCACATACATCAGAATGGATTAGTTCCAACGTACCTTTAGTCTTTGTGTCACTTTGAGGAAAAGGATTCTTGATGTTATTTCCCTATGCACATCCCTTGTAGGTTCCCTCATATTTGATCTTCAGATCTGGTAACCCTGTTACCACCTTACTCACATAAGGCAATGCTTTGTAGTTGATGTGAGCAAGTCTCCTATGCCACAGTTCACTTGAGTTGGTAGTCTCATGGACAAGGGTTGTCTCTAGATGTCCTCTGAGCTTGTATAGTCCTCCTCCTCCTTCTCCAATGACTACAACATATTCAAGTGTCTTTCCTTTGGACCACATAATTACTTATCCGTCTATAAAAGAAACTCTATATCATTTCTTATCTACAACTAAGATGGGGAGTATGTTCTTTTTCAAACCTAGTACATAAAGTACTTCCTTCATTTTTATGGAGGCCCCTAAGTCAAACTTGTAGCTTGATTCTCCAATACCTTTGATGGGATATTGATAGTCATCTCCCAATGATACCTTCGAGGGATAGTTCTTCTCTTCAATATTTGACAAAGTTGTCTTCTTTCTTGTCATGTGCTTAGAGGCACCACTATCAATAAGCCATGCATCTTCTCCAGGTGTTACAGACACAGAGAATGCAGAGAATAAAACATATTCTTCTACATCTTCACCTCTAGTTTTATTTCGAGGTCTTTCTTCATTATCATCTTCAGCTAGATGAGCATGATGCCTTTTGTTGTTGTTGTTGTTCTTTGATGATGGACATTCTCTAGCAAGATGTCCTATCTTATGAAAGTTGTAGTATTGATACTTTGAGTAATCCTTCTTCTTCTTCTTTTGGAATTTCTTCTTTGAAGGCTTATGAGTACTCTTCTTGAAGTTTGATTAATTTCTTTCTTTAGTATGGGCGGCTAGAGCCTGATCATCTTCTCTGAGAAGGGCTTCTCTATTGGCTACTCTAGCTTCTTCTTGTGTGCAATCTTCCCATACAATGTCAAACTTCATACTTTCTTTTCTTGCACATAGAGTTTGGATGAATGAGTCCCAAGGTATAATGATGCCATTGAGAGTAGTCATAACCAATTCATCCTCATCAAGGATATTTCCAATAGCACTTAGCTTCTCTTTGATCTGGGATATCCTTGTGAAGTAATCTTGAATAGATTCTCCTTTGCTCATGTTGGTGCCCTTCGATTGAGTTCTCATATTAATCTTTTTGTTTATGTTCTTTCCTTCATACATTCTGGAAAGTGCATTATACATTTGGTTAGGTGTCTTCTTAGATGACACTTAAGGGATCAAGTGATCCTTAATGGAATCGACAATGATCCTCATTGCCTTGATTAGGTCTTGTTCACGCTTCTCCTTAGCTTCAGCTTCTTCAGGTTCTACAACTTCATTCTTGATGTACTTCTCAAGACCATTCTCTTTTAGAATGAGGCTAATCCTATAATTCCGAGCCATGAAGTTTTCTAGGCCTTTCAATTTGTCCTCAAGCTTAGTGCTTGGGTCCATCTTAATCAACAAGTCACTCAAAATTGAAATTTATAAAAATAGGAGATTGACCTTACCAGTAGATGTGCTTGGAGGAGGCGAGTTCGTTAATCCAACTATTTTCTGGAGATCCCTAACCTTCATTCTTCAAATCCTACTTGCAAGGTTGCAACACTACCGATTTTATGGTTCTGTTTCACTGCAGTTTTTCTGGTTCACTGCCAAACTAGGGTTTGGCTTTCACAGAGATGTAGCCACCCAAAAAATTCGATCTAGGGCTCAACAGATGCACTCTGGGAGGGCGTAGCTTTATATGGAAGCAGACTTTCAAAACTCCAACTTTTGCAGAAACCCAAATTTCTTCTGGAGAGGGAGGAGAGAGAATTTCACCTTGTGAAAGTTGCCCTAATCAGGTTAGCTCTGATACCATGTTAAGTTTTCCTATGCTAGACTAGATTCAATAGTATTCAATTCAAAATCATAGCAGCAACATATTAAGAATTACTGATAGAAACACAATCACAAGATAGACACAACATTTATCTTGGGAAACCCTCAAGGGGAAGAAAACCCAACAAAACTTCCTCTGTATAAGATGTATAAAAGACAACCCAAAAAACAGGTGTTCTCCTCCTCCTGTTAGGTCTCTCTCTCTCCTATGCGCTACACAAGTGAGTGAGTTTGTGATCAAATAAGAACCACAACTCCTCTATTTATACACATGTGTCAACTTTACTTTTGCACTAGACAAGTCGGTCCCAAGAAACTGGTTGGTTCGACTTCACCTAGGAATACTCAAAAACAATATTTTATATTATTTATTGAGTACTAAAGACTCGAAACAAGTGGATGCTTTACCTCATGACTCTATGATGACCAAATATAATGTTAACACCCCATCGGACGAATAATAACATCTCCCATGGGTTACATCAGTAAAATACATTGGAATATCCTTTGAAGTTACAATATTTCAACAAGACAAAGTAAAAAATGACATAAAAACATTTAAGTCATTTTAAAGAAATTTGTTAGTATTCTTCCACATAATCTTTTGATTGAACATTAAATTCACACTCAATTAACCTTAAAAAATACATACATTTAAGCCATGTCGAACCCATAATAAATTATGATTTAAAATTTATATAAAAATTAGTACTATAAATTTTAGACTATTTTAAATAAAAAATTTATCTTTGTCTAAATAAACTATTAACGTCGTAAAAGCCTACCTTCATCAGTTAGCCATCTAAATAACTAAAATAAAAAATTGGTTAGTTATTGTATAATGACATTAAATAATGACTCTAGAAAAATGACATTATATTATCTTCAATTGCAATAAAACATTATATTGCATCTCCAATTTATATCACCTACATACAGTATATTTTATCAATCAAACAACATTAACATAACATGAAATGCCAAAAATATACATGAACTATATCTGCAGCATAATAATATACATCAACATCAACATAAATTGATATGAAACAAGAATAATATATATGAACAATAATATGAAAATCATAGTATATGACAAGTATGCATCTAGAGACAATATATAAGTTGTGTGTGTGTGCGCGTGCGCTTAATAATTGCTATGAGCTAGCAGGCCCGCCACTAAATCGAGAGGCATCAATACCTACTCCAGTAGATCTAGAGGGATCATTACGTCCGCCATGTACAAATGTAAAATAAAGCACCTGAAATATATCTCCCTAAGGATCTGTATAACCTAAGCCACTCATCACATCCAAAACATCATTGGGTTGATATGCATTAGGAGGTGATGGTGGGTCTAATGGATGAGGATGAGAGGGAGTTGGGTTGATAGGGTGAGGATGAGAGGGCGGTTGATCGAATTATGGTGGGTCAACTAGGTGGGTAGGAGAGGGTGGTTGAACGACCTGTGGTGGGCCGAATAGGTGAGTAGGAGAAGGTGGTCGGTCTACTTGTGGTGGATCGACTAGGTGTGTAGAAGAGGGTGGTTGGATGGCCTATGGTGGAGGAGAGGGTGGTTGGTCTACCTATGAAGAGGAGGAGGAGGAGGATAACCACCCTCATCATATGAATCAGAACTAGTGCTCCTAGCTAGTCACCACCTCTAAAGTAGCTTGGTTGCACCCACGATATGACACATCAGTGATGTTATATCATGTGGGAGGTTCTGCCAAATTTGAGTAAGATATGGGTTCTCGTGATCTCATTGGCCCGAACAAGTTGCAATCCTTATTGATCAAACAAGATTGATAATTGATATGCCATCTCCTAGAAATATCTAACATAGAGCCTACATAACAAGTTGGGTCTTTGTAATTATGGCATATCTTTTGCCTCTTCCATGTGGTCATAGGGTTGGGGAGACACGTCCCCAACATAACTAACGATATCTATGAAATTGTAGAGAACAATAATCAAATAATTTAATTAAACAATGTAAATAAAATGTTATAATAAATTACATATGCATTAACGTACACAATAAAATACCTCTAGATTAATAAAAAATAAAGTTAATATTACCTCTACCATTTAGTGGCTCATCCATGATGAATAGAATTTTGGGGAATCCTCACCAATTCTAACATGTATATGGGTATTGTACCATATCCATGGTTTTATCATCCTCGCTAGCAAGTAAATCAAGTGACTCATGAGTGATACTGCCAAGGAAATTGGACTTGCCCCTCTTGGGAAACATCTCCCCCCCACACACATACACACCTTGCTCATCGAACTACAAGACTAGATACAGAATGAGGGTTGAGTTATTGAGAACTTTAAAATAAAATAAAAAAAGATATATATGAAGCAAACTGGAAGACTGCCCTTGCATAGAATATAGTGTGACAATGATCCAAACCAAAACAAAACTACCACAAAAAATGACAAACCACCAAATGCATCTAGGTCTCTACACTGAAGAATCAACATAATATAATAATGGGCAACTCATGCACTACCCATCAGTCATGACATGGGACACTGTCATGACCAAAAACGAGAGGCAACTAACCTCCTTTTCACAAAAAGAAGATATTAGGTGCTTGGCACTAGCTACCTGGAAGTCACCAAGGGCAGTGTCATCCTCACTGACATATCTCAATACATATGTCATTTGATTGACTATTAAAACTCTCGGAGGGACATCGGGGAAATGGAGCAAATCCTCCCCTCTCTTGATAATCATGTGACAAATTATATGTCCTCAATTATGGAATGGAACCAAAAATCAAGACCAACCCTCAAATCTTGTTGTTTCTAATCCTAATGATTGATCAACTGCATCAATAGCTGAGATGCCTCCTAAAGACATATCCTCCTCATAAAAAATTTAGAGGCCAACATTGCATAAGAGATGTCCCTCTCCCTGTCTTTGATCTCCCTCTCTCAGATAACATTATAATGGTCCTATTGTTGGTACCGAACTTGTTGCTACTCTTGTTGTTACATATTTGATTAAACATATATAAATTCATAAAAACATATAGATACAGAGATATATAAATAAATAAAACATAAAAGATTTACTAATATACATTTGCATTTATCAAAAGCATACAGTAATTTTTTTTCTCAAAAAACACTTCAAAGGTTCTCGGTGCGCCCATAAAATAATCACACACCGTTAGCAATGTTTATGTAAACTAATCGCACCATGTCCAGTGCCAGAAAACACAACACACATCTGCAACAATACTTGACAATATTTAAAACATGTCGTAAAAAAAAAAAAAATTAATATACCAATTTCGGTGCTTTGTATATCAGTATGCACCAGTGCGTATGCATATAAACAAAGCACTGATAAAAAACATATTTCTTTATTAATATAATTGAAAATGTTAATTAGTATGATGCACCATTTAAATATCGCCATAACACCAGTGCGTCCATGTATATGTTTTACTTGGTTTGGGTGTTGAATTTATAAAAATGTTTTCAAATTATTTTTATGGTGTGCATTAAGTAAAGGAATGCACAATCAACGATGTGTCTGAATATTTAAATCAAACTATGTGTTAATTTTTCTAGTTAAATGTGAGTGCGTTTAGGTTCACGACATGTTAACTGTTCATGATGGTTATGATCAAGCACCAATAACAGCGTGTTCATTTATTTCAATCGCACCATAAGTTTTTAAAAATTAATTGTTTGTTAAGTTTAGCAGTGCATTGTTATTTATATTATGCACCACAAAACAATGTGTACAAGTTATGAAAATGCACCACACCTGGTGCATCAATTTTTTTTTTAAAAGCACTCATTGACGTGTGTTCTGTGTTTAAACACATTGCACCAATCATTGAGGCTGGTGCAAGCCGAATAAAAAATGTGCACCACACAATTGTTATTTTTTTTTTTTGAAAAAAGTATAATTCAAAGAAATTTTCAATCTTTGTTCTAAAAAATTAAAACAAAACACCTAGACTCTTGCATGCCTGCGAGGCCTAGTTTCCATGTATAGATGAAACCAAATTTTCCAACTACGTGGAAAATTTTATAAATTCTCCAACCAATAAAATCGAAGGAGAAGTCCAAGAAGGCACACTAAGTACGAGGGTCATGGGTGTCAAAAAGCAATATCGGTACTTGAGTTGGCCAAGGAAATCTCCAATACTGAAAAAATGAAAAAATAACATTTTGGTATTTTTTAAAAATTTTGTTTTCCCTTATTTTGGTGCACCCAATTTAGTGGCACACTGGTTGTTGGCCCTAGGAAAAGATAGGAACAACTCAACCATAATTCTGCTTGGAAATATGAAGAGTCTGGTCGTGCAAAAGAGGAAGCTGCAAGGGAGGAAGAGCTACGATATAAGAAGCAGTTGTAGAGGAAGTTGCGACGAAAGAATCTATGGGAGAAAGAGATACGAAAGAAGAAATAAATGTAGAATGGAAATTGTGACAAAAGCAATAGCAAGGGAAGAGTTTGTGACAAAAGGGAAGATGCGATGTGATTAGCCACAGCGGTAGGAACCATGATAGAAGAAGACGTGCAACGG
This sequence comes from Pseudotsuga menziesii, assembly GCA_001517045.1. Lineage (NCBI taxonomy): Eukaryota > Viridiplantae > Streptophyta > Pinopsida > Pinales > Pinaceae > Pseudotsuga > Pseudotsuga menziesii. Next base: position 300,523 of record LPNX010394517.1, on the reverse strand, counting down.
TTGAAAATGACAACTCAAGAAAACATGGGTAAGAAGTCAGTTAGGATAAAAGGTGGGCAAGGGAATAAAACATCTTTGTATTTTGGGTCGATAGTGCCTACCGATAGTTGTAACTAAATGAACGAGAATAGGAATGACAGTCTGTCGGCTAACATAATGAAGTTAGTTGACTACGACATGAAGTTGGTTGACTACGACATGGTTGGCCAAGTTGTGTGCGCGTTATTTCCTCAAAGTTACACACAGTTAGAGAGTTGCACAATCTCTCAAGGTCATTGCAGTTTTTTTTCTTAGAAGAGAAGTAGATTCGAAGAGTTGCAGAGAAGAGAGAGTCGATCCAGGGTGTGTGCGGATCGAAAGTAAGGTGAAGGAGAGGAAACTACAGAGACTTGATACTAGAGAGCATGAGAGGAGAGAGAAATGTGTATATATTGCAGAAGAAGATCTAGAGTAGACTCTGCAAGCTGAGTGCGCAGACGAAAGGTGCCATATATTTCTCATGCCAGATGAAGAGCGCCTTTGTGGTTTTTCCCCAATTGTTTTCCACGTTAAATGTTGTCTGTGTGTATATTTGATGAATGTGCTTATGTCAAATGAATGTATGTGTATTTACTTATGAATGAGTCCTTATATGCATCTGTTGCACTATTGTTAGTTTGAATCGCTAATAAGGAGTTATAGTAACTGTTATAATCTATGTCGATGAACAAGTAGAGTTATATGTTGAATGCATGCAATAAGAATAAGTAATACAACGGTCAGCTTCAATTGACCAAGATTGTAAGGTTCCAAGGAAATGGAAATCCCCACACAGCTATAGAAACCTGGTTATGGAAGTTACCCATAAGAGATATCTCGTGTGAGATTGCATTTGCATCGCAGGTGCTTTCGACTCAGCCCTGCACTGTCGAGCTGATATCTTGGGATTTTTTTACGAATAAACAAGGGTTTGAACCTGGGTCGAAGGGAGAAATGCCAACAAATGGTTTTGTTGTCGGGATAGTGAATCATTTTGTGAGGGATATGTTTTGGCACCCAACGAAGCAAGAAATTCAAGGGTGGGTGGATACTGAGGCATTTGAGTGTTCATGAGAAGAAAGTGAAGGATTGTGGTTGAATCCAACAAAGTGGTTGGAGAGATACCTATATACAGATATACATGAAATTTTCTTTTGTGAGTTTCCTATTTTGTTGTATGAGTGGTTGTTGAAGCTAGGAACCCAACGAAAAAACTTTCAAGGACGCAAATCGATAGAGTGGAGTCCTCAGCTGATTCAATCACTGAAAAGAACTAGCAACCCTATATCTATAGCTGTTGATTTCTGGGTTGATAGTATTTTGGGAGGATACATCAAAAAATTCTTCGTCGACACTATAAGGTCATATAGTGTAGTAGAAAGGGAATTTTTCCAAGGACCCAAAGGAAGGTGTTTGACATCTTTGAAAATCTGGATCAAAGTGCTTATATGTGAGAAAGATATCCTGAGAATGGAATCAACCGAGTAAAGAATTGTGTATAAATACCTAGGTTATGTTGCAGAAGATGCGTGAGAAAAATAGAGCAAAGTAAGTTGATATGTTCCTTGGTGATAGTGGAATTGCACTAGAGGGTGGACGTGTGGAACATCAATAGAGGGTGGATGTTTAAGAAGTGGAAGGAGATTTCGGTCGGGAAGAAGAAGAAGAACTATGACAAGAAATGAATTTGCAGTGCAATCAGAGGAGAATACTATGAGTTGATGTCACACTTCGACGGAGGTTCTTGCGACAAAGAAGAGGAATATCAACCTATCCCTAAAAGGGAAGAAGAAGTAGAAGCCCCGGATCTAAAGTATGAATATGACACATCATACATCTCCGGAGGTAAGGTCCAGAAACTCATCTCCTAGTGGGTTTTCAATACAACTAATACTAACTATGGGAATAGTGGACAAGGAAATCGAACTATCCAAAAAATTTATCCAACAGTACCAAGGACCAATATAATGGTTGGGAATGATATTAACCTGTCGATATTCGATGGAAATGGGTCAAAAGACGCAAAGCAACAATGGTTTTTATGTCAATCCGTATAGACCGTGTGACATGTCCAAGATAAAGCAATAAAGAAGGCACATATGATCACAACCCTGAGGGGTCATGCGATGGACTGGTATATGAAGTTCTCTATGGTTTCGAACAGAGTCGCACATAAAACACTCAACCAAATTCAAGTGGGACTAATAGATGAATTTAGAAAGCCAAAATCCAAATCTTATTGTATTACATATATTAAATAGATTAAGCAATTGTCTACCGAGTCTATGTGGGAGTTCAACTAGAGATTTAAGACACTGATGTCTAAAGTAAGCTTCTAAATGTCAGATGTACAACACAAAGAGTGGTTCATTGCAGCGCTATTACTACACATCCAGATTCCCTTGATGCAACAAAAAATTGAGTCACAAACTGAAGCGTTGGAGTTGCACATGAAGCTTGAATCCTCACCTGTAGGAGAGACTAGTGCATGAATGATTCAAATTCAATCGCAGCTAGCCAACTTCACGCTGCAACTCCAGGACATTAAAAAAGGGAAGGAAGTACAAGAAGAACTCTAGTGTACTAGGTGTACCAGATGCATAACTGAATGATACCACGAGAACAATTTCCCAACATTCATGAACCATGTTGCATCGTGAGCGCTGAATCCGATAAATACACAAGGGATGCCTCGGTGTAGAATATGTTATACTACAGTCCATCGGTTGAAAGAGTGTTTGTACTTACAGAAGATTGTAAGTGCACCAACTAGTTTATATTGTATATTTTATAAATCAATAAGCCATGATGAGAAGGACTACAGAGCATTCCAGTTGCTGCTGGAGAAAATGGTCAACACATATTTAATGAAAAATGAAGAGCAGATGCAAGCTAAGCGGGCTCAAGATCAATATCCACAAGATGAATATCCTCAACCCCAGTATCCACATAATCAATACCCTCATCAACAACACCCTCAATAAAGGGGGGTAGAAATTTTCGAGGTCGAGGACAAGGAGGAGGATTTGGTCGTGGAAGATGCCAAATCATATGTTATAATTGTGGGAAACAAGGACATTTTGTCAAGGACTTTGCGAACCCTACAAAGACATGTTTGTATGCAAACTTTTGATCATACTGTCAAATAGTGTCCACAATTGATTGCGAAGTGGCAGGATATAAATGTGGGAAATCCAAACCCCCTGAAGAATCCAAATTTGAACCCCAACCAGAATATTCAAAATATCTATGTTGAGCCAAGGGAACCAAATATTAACGCTATAACAAGGGGAGGTGTTATGATTGGAGCAGACCAAGATTCACAGCATGAACAATTGCATGTGCGACCAATGAAACAAAAGAAAGTGCCATTTGAAGTCCTAAAAGAAAGGAAGTATTCTTGGAGGCACAACTAGAATTTGTCGACAATAATCACGCATTGACGTTTTCTCCTACACTACCAAGAATACTAATAATGAAGATGCCTGAAAGGTCTGATTAGCTATTCTGAAATCAACTAACGGGAAAGGTTAGTAAGCTTAAATAAAAATTTTAAAGTTTCTTATCACGAATAGAAGATAAAGATACTGTCGTAGAATTGAAAAGTCTAATAGAAGAACCTCAAGAGGAGTTATGACTAGACAAAATAATTAACCATGTGGGAAAAATATTAAAGACTGGTCATGAGTTAAGAATTACTGCTCAGATAGGAGATTATGATATGGACTATATTATCCTAAATTTTGGATTTGATGTCAACATTCTGATGAGACAAATGTGGGAAATCATGGGGAAACCGCGACTGGAGTGGCCTCCTATTCAACTCATATTAGCAAATAAATCGAAATTCCTACCTATCAGTTGACTAACTCAAGTGCATGTCGAGGTAGAAGGCCTGAGAATGTATTCTAAATTTGAAGTAATCGACATTGTCGATGACACAAACCTGCATCCTGCAATTTTGGGCATTGACTGGGTGATAATCATACCATCATCAATTTTAAGAAAATAATATTAACTTTTGAAGATTTAGAGCTAAGGGTGGTGTTGCTGCCGCAACCTTTCTCCCAAATTTATTTTTTAAATTCTGGGCCCCTCCTCATCATTTTGTCGGATTTGATCATTAAGCTCTTGAACCTCTTGGGTGTATCTTATTTTCGTCTTACTTTGAAGTTGGATGTCAGCTGGTCTATTTATGCCTTGTTCAGTTTCGGTTTGAGTCGAGGATGTCTGGTTTACTGGTCGAAGAAAAGGAAAATCTTTGTTCGTCAGGGTTGCCATTTCGAAGAAGAAACAAATCTAGATGTGGCTGACCTTTAAAACTGTTTTGATACTTGAATTTTCCTGTGAATCGGGCCTCTTTTTGATGTCAGATCGGAAGCTGTGAGTTTTTTGTTATGCCGCCGTTGCGGCTCTCAGATAATTTTAGCGTCCGACGCCCTAATCTCTCCGACGTCCGATTTGTATGAGCTATGGAATCTCTTGCCCGTAGTTTTACCCTTCCACCGTTTCGGCTGGGAAAACTATTAAGCTTTCGATTCGAATGAATTTTGACCACCGATTAAGCGTTCCTCCCTGTGTCGCTTGGCTCTAGTTTTCCCTTTTCTGTTGTTGCGGCTTGCGAAGTCCTTTGTCTTCCGATTTAAAAGTCTTCTGACGTCCAATTAAAGTCTTTTTTCCAGCGTTTCGCTTACCCATGACTTACAGCCCTTCCGCCGTTGCAGCTATTAGATCCCTTTCACGTCCGATGTAGAAACCTTTCAACCGCCGATTTATAAGTCCTCGCCCAAGGCTCGATCATTTTCCGCTCAGAACCGGAGATGCACCAGGCCGTTTCCTTGAGGCATAGTTGTTCAATTGTTAGAATCAGATGTTTGCTTGTAACGCCTTTCCAATAAATGATACTTGTCGATTGATTGCATGCTGGTTCGAGAGAGCGGCCAAACTACTGTGACATGGAGAAAGCCGAACCTTTTTGAAGAAGTATAACTGAAGCCAAGGGAATCATCGAGGAGATCAATGGTAGAAAAAGACGAAATCCAGAACAATGAATAGGCAGATTCGAGGAACGGATCAGTCGCCAAGTGGGTTCATGATCGCATAAAGACAAGAGAAAGGAATTTGAAGCGTTTGAGAAGCTGAAAGGCCATGCGTCTGGAAAACGAAAGACTGAGTAATTGTAGCTTAAATATTGGAAGGTGGAAAGGAAGAAGGGGCTTTTTCCATGGAGAATTTTGTAATGTTTATTTGTAAGAGGAACTATTTCGTTTTGCAAAGAAAAATGCAAGTTTGCCTGCTGGAGAGAGTGAAATGTGGAATGTATCAATGCAACTCAAGGAATAATGCTGAAGATGAACTATTTCGTTTTCAGCCATGTTTCATTTACTGTGAGAATGTTTAATTTCCTGAACCTATGTTTTGTTAAATGTTCTTCAGTATCTTCGGGATTTCTTCCACTGTGAGTAAGAAATGTTGCTTATAAAATGATCGGCTATCTGGTTATTTGAATATCTGTAATTGTTCATGTGTCTTGAATGAAGTATCAGCTATCTGTAATTCTTCATTACGCACGTACAAAATGTATTACTCACCATTAAATGCTAGTTCTTCTCCCTAGGGATAGTTTAGATAGATAGTTTATCTTATGGTCGTATGTGAATTGAATGTTTGCGAGCCCTAAGACAAAAGGTAAGAACCTGCGCATCACATTGTGATTGCTCCCTGTGTTCTATCACCCTGCATTGTTAGTTAGGCACCTGCATTTCATTGTTTAAGTCAAAAATACAAAAACTCGGTGGACCGGGCCGCAACCGGTAAACCCTTGGTTTGTTGTTTGACCTACGGTAGCCGGACTGCAAACCGGACGGATTCCCTATTCCAAAAAGTCAACGGGCTAGTTGGGAACGTTGATTGGGGAGAATCCCTTTCTGTTGTCGCCTGCGATTTTCCAGGCCTCAACAGTTTTTGGCACTAGAAGGAGGGCCGCCAGTGCATGGCTGGCCGAGGAAACCCGTTTTCCCGAGATTATTCCGCTGGTTACAGTTCTGAAAGTAGTGGACCGCGTAATCCAATTCCGAAAGAAGAAAACAGAGAACATCTATATGTTGTTGGTAACGAAGTAGTTAACGACCTAAGAAGACACACCCGAGTATACGTAAAGAAGCTTGGAGGGTTGCCAATTATCTCTGACTTACCTAGAAGAGAATACAAGAAGAAAGACCGTCCTATAGCAGAAGATTCATTGTTGGTTGGAGACTGGGAAGAACTTGTAGAGACTGCTCTGCAGGAGGTTGCATTACCTTTGAACCAAGAAGGCCTAGGTACCCCTTACAGTTCTCCTGTTCACACCCCTGTGGGTTCACCTCCTCACTCTCCACCTCAACTCATGGCTAGCGTTAACGCAAATCAACCTCCACCTAATCCTCCAAACCCACCACCTGCATGGAGAGCCAGATCACCTCTAAATCTGACCCCGCCCTTGCATGACCTACCTCAAGCCTTTGAGAAGTTACTGCCTAAATTTGACCCCAATGAGAAGATCCTAGTGGATGATCATCTACAAAGTTTCTACTTGGCAATAGAAGGTCTGAGGGCTGGGGAACACGAAGATGTGGTGTGTAGACTATTCCTGCATACCCTCAAAGGAGCTGCGGCCTCGTGGTATTTTGGATTGCCCGCTAATTCTATCCCAGACTGGGATACCTTCGAGAGAATGTTCAGAAGTAAGTACGCAGTCCAAAAGACTCACGATGCCCTCATGAAAGGACTGTGTGCATTGAAGAAAGAAAAAAAGGAAAAAGTGCACAGTTTCACACAAAGGTTTGCAGCATATCTTAAAAATTTCTCTGAAATAGATAAGCCTTCAGACAAAGTACTGATTGAATACTATACTTCAGCTCTGGGCCCTGATTTGGCCATGTTCGCAAAAGGTAGGGCCAAGCCTACTTTGATAGAGACCTATGAAGAGGCAGAAGTGGTGGAAGCGGAAAGAGAAAGTATTGAAGACTATCCAGAACAATCAGGAGAGAAAGGTGCGGGAAGAAAAACCTTATTGTTCACTAAGCCTAAGGAAGAAAAGTCACCAGATTATGAAAGTATGGCCAAAATGATGCAAAAGCTGTCTAATAAGATCATAGACTTAGAAAAAGAAAAAGAAGCACAAAAGTTCTATAGGCCATATTATAAGAAAAGGGAGGACAACAATCAGCCCCAACCCCCTCCTCAAAAAACTGCATCCATGAATCTGACAGAGATAGGGATGGAAAATTTCTATACCTTTCATCAACAACCTCATTCCGAAAGGAACTGTCCGCAATGGATAAATTCAATGACATTGGTCATGAATCAGATGTTGGATTCGAGATTAACGGAGGAAGATGATGAGGAAAAGAAAGAAAGTGCTGCTTCTACTTCTACAAAAGGACAGGAAGAAGAGACCATGGCATTATGGAATTCTGTCTCCTTGCTCGATGCAGAAGAGGAAAATACTCAGGGACACAAGGATGCCAGGGAAGCTAACGTGACAACTAGAAGCCAAGGGACGATTAGTGATGATAGCCTTTTACTTCCAAAGATCAGAAGGCTGCAAAGAAATATCAAGAAGAAATTTCAAGATAAATCCTTGGCTGATAAGATTCAAGAATTCACTATTACTAGTCAAGATCCTAAGCAGAATAGAATGTTGCCCAAGCCAAACGAAGAGAAGGTGAGTGCTGATAAATCTATGTCCATTAAACAACAGATCGAATACGACATTGTTGAGGATTTGAAGAAGATAAAGGCAAATGTCCCGCTGTTTGAAATGTGTAAAGTACCTCAACAGAAAGAAAGGTTGTTGAAGGAACTTGAAGCGTCATAAGAGAAGCTGCCCTCTGAAAATCAACCTCGGGACAAAGAAGAAATTGGAGAGGCTAGCACTGGAGGTAAGTCTAAAACTAAACATCCACCTTTCCTCCTGACGTTTGAAATCTTTAATCATAACGTGCACAATTGTCTGGTAGACTCAGGGGCGTCTATTAATGTCATGCCCGTATCAGTATGTAAGAAAATAAATGGGCAGCCTAAGCCAACCACGTGGAGGGTGGTGCAATTGGATAGGACAGATGTTAAGGTAATTGGTGAGATGGAAGACGTCCTAATCTGTCTGGCATCCGATGACAGAGTATGCCAAGTTATTAACATCGTGGTGGCTGATATACCAGACGCTTACGGCCTGGTCCTGAGCAGAGATTGGTCAGCTAAATTAAATGGATATTTTTCCTCAAATTGGTCACATCTGTGGTTACCGTACAAAGGGAGTCCCAACCAGATTAAAATTTTAAGAGAACCGCACATGAAGTACAATGTTACTCAACTGAATGAGAAGAATGTACCAGTTGAATCTGTGTTGGGAAACTATTTTCTCGAACTAGAACCAGGGACTTATCAAGCGGAAGAGGCCAGCGACACATCTGACACTCAGCCTGATCTCCTTCGATTTTCTCAGGCTAATGAAATTGATTGTAAAATAGTAGATTTAGCAGTAGGAGTAGATTCATTTCCAGTAGATAATGTCTTGTGGACTTTGTTTTTTGATGGCTCGAAGACATTAGAAGGATCAGGGGCCGGCTGCGTCCTTATTGATCCACAAAAAAATAAGCATTTCCTGTCATGTAGATTAGAGTTTGAGTGTACTAATAATACGACTGAGTATGAAGCACTGCTGCAGGGACTCAAGAAAGCGATTGAGCTAAAGGTTAGTAATTTAAAAGTTTTTGGGGACTCAGAAATAGTTGTAAAGCAAATAAAAAATCAAATACATTGTGTTTCCCCTCACTTGAAAGCTTACCAAAACGAGGTATGGGATTTGCTTAAATGTTTCCAGGCATTCAACATTATTTCAATCCCAAGAATTAAAAACGCAGCAGCTAACTTATTGGCCACTTCGGCCGCTAGACTTGTACCCTCAAATAATCGATGTACTGTTGAATTTCTTTTCAGGCCTTCAGTACCGGATATGATCACCAATTTGCGGGTGTTCGATGATGACTAGCAAATCATAGAATGTTTAACAAACGATGAGGTATTCAAAGGAGCGATTATCGATGATGAAGAACACCAAGCAGAGATGAAATTTGACAATTTCGTCCCTAAAGGGGTCAGAACGTTAGAGAAAATGTTTGACCTGAATGAAAAATTCAGAAGACCCACTAACGTAAAGACTCACAGCTCAACTCTACAGTTCGAGCTGATAAACTTAGGGATTGAGACGGATCCTAAGTTTGTGAACCTTGACAAATGTTGTTCACCAGCCGAAAGGGATAAGTTCGTCAGTTTGTTTAAATAGTACAAAGATGTCTTTGCCTGGACGTACCAAGATTTAAAAACATATGATACCAACATCATCAAACACGTTGTTCCCATCAAGGCCGGAGTCAAGCCATATCAGCAACCCTTGAGGAAAATGCATCCAAAGCTGGAACCGCTAATCCAGAATGAGGTAAAGAAATTACTAGATTCCAGAATCATCTTTAAAGTCAGACACTCTGAGTGGGTATCGAACTTGGTACCAGTCAGAAAAAAGTCGGGAGAAATCAGACTGTGCATGGACTTCAGAAACCTAAACCGCGCCTCAGATAAAGACAACTGTTCGGTGCCTCCCATGGAGCCATTGCTACAGATGGTCTCTGGTTCTGAGTTGTTTTCATTATTAGACGGTTTCTCTGGCTACAATCAAGTGCTAGTAGCCGAGGAAGACAGGTTAAAAACAACATTCAGGACTAAATGGGGAACTTTTGCCTATAGAAGGATGCCCTTTGGATTGATTAATGCTGGAGCAACTTTTCAGAGAGCTATGGACATAGCTTTCCGTGGACTGATTGGATGAAGTGTTGTAGTATACCTTGATGACATTACAATATTTTCGAAGAAAAGGGAAGAACACACTTTTCACCTAAAACAAATTTTCGAACGCTGCCGGAAATATGGCATCTCCCTCAATCCTAAGAAGTGCGTATTTGCAGTCATAGAGGGCAAGTTGCTGGGACACATAGTCTCAAAGAGAGGTATATCTATAGACCCAGAAAGAATTAGGGCCATTGAACAAATCCCTATGCCACATAATAAAAAGGGAATGCAATCGTTTATGGGAACCATAAATCTTGTAAGAAGATTTGTACCTGATTTCGCCCAGACTGTTAAGCCACTGCAGCAGATGGTCAAGCAAAATGCGCAATTTAAGTGGACTGAAATTGAAAAGAATGCTTTCAGTAAAATCAAAACTGTTGTTGCACATGCACCTTCACTGAAAAGCCCAGACTTTGATAAAGATTTTATCATGTACACATTTGCATCCGATGATTCATTGGCAGCTGTGCTTACGCAAAAAGAGGATGGGGGTGATGAATTCCCAATATCTTTTATGAGCACTGGGCTACAAGGGGCTGAATTAAACTACCCAGCCATTGATAAGCAAGCTTACGCAGTATTTAAGGCAGTAAAGCAATTCAGGCCTTATATATTAAAAAACCAAACCAAGGTAATAGTCCCTTACCCAGTTGTAAGATCCCTTCTCATACAGAAAGAGTTAGGAGAAAGAAGGGGCAACTGGGTAACAGCCCTTCAAGAATATGACCTTGAATTCAAACCAGCCTCTATAGTGAAAGGTCAAGGGCTATGCAAGTTGATGACTGAAAGAAGGAACAACGAAGAACAAGAATGGGAAGATGAAGCCGAGTTGCATGTGATGGATGTATGTCCTCTGTTTATAGCTCTTGAGTCTTGGTATAGAGACCTTGTGCATTACTTACAGTCAGGGCTATTGCCAGAACATTGGAATTCCAAAAAAAGAAGAGCTCTGCGTCTCAAATCGGCCTCCTATCAACTTGTTGAAGGAGTGTTATTCAGAAAAAATTATGATGGGGTTCTCCTCAGATGTTTAGAAAAAGAAGACGCAAAGAAAATAATGGTAGAATTACATGACGGTCTGGCTGGGGGACATTACTCAGGCGACACTACAGCCCACAAAATCCTTAGAGCCGGTTACTATTGGCCTGCACTCTTCAAGGATGCACATGCACATGTCAGGAAATGTGATATTTGTCAAAGGTGTGGCGGAAGACAGCCTAAGGCAGCAGCACCCCTAAAGCCTGTGATGATCACGGAACCATTTAAGCAATGGGGGCTGGACATTATCAGAGAAATAAAACCGAATTCTTCCCTGCTGCACAAATACATTCTTACTGCAACTGATTATTTCACTCCCTGGGTCGAAGCTATCCCACTACGCAAGATAAATGAATATGAAGTCATCAGCTTCCTACAAGATCATATCATGACCAGGTTTGGAGTTCCAGTTTCGTTAGTATTTGATAATGCTAAATACTTTTCATCAATTAAATTGACTGCATTCGCTCATGATAAATGAATAAAATTACATTATTCTGCTAACTACTATCAGCAAGGGAATGGCCTGGCTGAATCCTCTAATAAAAACCTCATTAGAATCCTGAAGAAAACTGTAATAGAAAACCAGAGAAGTTGGCACTCAGCCTTACCCAACGTCCTCTGGGCTGACAGAGTCACCCCTAAGTATGCAATAGGAGTGTCACCCTATACCCTTGTGTACGGTAAGGAAGCCATCCTGCCTCCCAATATCATGCTACCATCTTCTATTCTAGCTCAGGAGTTTACGGGGTCGGATGACGAATTTTTACAAATATGAATATATAATCTCCTGAAAGCAGAGGAAGCCAGATCTAAAGCCAAAGAACGCTTTAAGCAACATCAAGAGTCAGTTAAGAGATGGTTTGACAAACATAAAGCTGGGAAAAAGGACTTGGAAGTGGGAGACCTAGTTCTCAAATGGGATCATCCCCATGATGAGAAGGGAAAGCATACTAAGTTCCAGCAGTTGTGGGTAGGCCTGTTTCAAATCTCAGCAAAACTTGGCCCTGCTACTTATAAGCTGCAAGATTTACAGGGATGGGAGGAGAACTTGCCAGTTAACGGTTTAGTTCTCAAGCCTTACTTTTATTGAGTTTTCTTTGAGTTTCTGTCTTGTATATAAATAAGCTGTTTGGTCGTTTCGAGTCATGCTTTCATTTGGTTTAATTTTGACTTGTTGATTTTCAATAAAGGGAACGAACTTGCAGTTGTCTGGAGGATATGAAGATCTTTTTGGGAATAGCAAATATGTTGAGTGTCAGCCTGTGTGCTGCTAAATGAATTCTTCCAGCCTAACGGTTTTCTCGAATAAATTTCTGTGTGCATTGAAGTCCTGCTTAACCCCTGTGAAATAAACTAGGGTCAAAGAGTCTGGAATACTATGTTGAGGCTCCACCCATTTCACACTTAAAATGTTCTAAGGGGCTACGACAGAGGATCCATGGAAAGGAGCTAGGTAAACAAGGTGTTGAATATAAATGATCCCATGTCAAGAAATGAATGCCAAAAGGCAAAGAAGAGTCGATTAGGACATCTTACATCAAATCAAATGCTAATTGGCCAAAAGATCCTCTTCGTCCGTGAGATGAAACATGAAATATATCACTCACACAAAAGGGCACTATGGGATAGAGGATCCTGAATAAAAAATTCAGTAAGGAAAGGCACGCAGAATGACTCATATGAAAAGGGACAAAAGTCCAAGAGCACAAAAGTGCTAAATGACATGGGAATGCAGAACAAATGAACACCCCTGTCTACCCTATGCTACAATCTTGTGGTGTCTGATGCCGTCGGCTACCTGAAGATGAAATTAATAATGAATCTCATCTATCGGCCTGAATAGAGTTATCTGGACTTGAAGAACCTAGTTTCCACTTTCGCAAATTGGACTATTATCAATGATTAAGGTACACACTTCGGTCATTTGAGAAATCCGGATAGCTGGAAGATTTTGATAGACGTAATTGTTGAGAAGCAGCCTGTCACTCAAAGAAAAGACACCCAGAGATCTAGGTTCACCAGGTAATCGCCAGTTGTTGCTGCCGCAACTTTTCTCCCAAATTTATTTTTTAAATTCTGGGCCCCTCCTCATCGTTTTGCCTGATTTGATCGTTAAGCTCTTGAACCTCTTGGGCGTATCATCTTTTCGTCTTACTTTGAAGTTGGATGTCAGCTGGTCTATTTATGCCTTGTTGAGTTTGGTTTGAGTCATGGATGTCTGGTTTATTGGTCGAAGAAAAGGAAAATCTTTGTTCGTCAGGGTTGCCTTTTCGAAGAAGAAACGAATCTAGATGCGGCTGACCTTTAAAACTGTTTTGATACTTGAATTTTCCTGTGAATCGGGCCTCTTTTTGATGTCAGATCGGAAGCTGTGAGTTTTCTATTCTGCCGCCGTTGCGGCTCTCAGATCATTTTAGCGTCCGACGCCCTAATCTCTTCGACGTCCGATTCGTATGAGCTGTGGAATCTCTTGCCCGTAGTTTTACCCTTCCGCCGTTTCGGCTGGGAAAGCTATTAAGCTTCCGATTTGAATGACTTCCGACCACCGATTAAGCGTTCCTCCCTGCGTCGCTTGGCTCTAGTTTTCCCTTTTTCGTTGTTTCAGCTTGCGAAGTCCTTCGTCTTCCAATTTAAAAGTCTTCCGACGTCCGATTAAAGTCTTTTTGCCAGCGTTTCGCTTACCCATGACTTGCATCCCTTCCGCCGTTGCGGCTATTAGATCCCTTTCACGTCCGATGCAGAAACCTTTCAACCGCCGATTTATAAGTCCCCGCCCAAGGCTCGATCATTTTCCGCTCAGAACCGGAGATGCACCAGGCTGTTTCCTTGAGGCATAGTCGTTCAATTGTTGGAATCAGATGTTTGCTTGTAATGCCTTTCCAATAAATGATACTTGTCGATTGATTGTAGGCTGGTTCGAGAGAGCGGCCAAACTACTATGACATGGAGAAAGCCGAACCTTTTTGAAGAAGTATAACTGAAGCCAGGGGAATCATCGAGGAGATCAATGGTAGAAAAAGACGAAATCCGAAACAATGAATAGGCAGATTCGAGGAACGGATCAGTCGCCAAGTGGGTTCATGATTGCATAAAGACAAGAGAAAGGAATGTGAAGCGTTTGAGAAGCTGAAAGACCATGCGTCTGGAAAATGAAAGACTGAGTAATTGTAGTTTAAATATTGGAAGGTGGAAAGGAAGAAGGGGCTTTTTCCCTGGAGAATTTTGTAATGTTTATTTGTAAGAGGAACTATTTCGTTTTGCAAAGAAAACTGCAAGTTTGCCTGCTGGAGAGAGTGAAATGTGGAATGTATCAATGCAACTCAAGGAATAATGCTGAAGAGGAACTATTTCGTTTTCAGCCATGTTTCATTTACTATGAGAATGTTTAATTTCCTGAACCTATGTTTTGTTAAATGTTCTTCAATATCTTCGGGATTTCTTCCACTGTGAGTAAGAAATGTTGCTTATAAAATGATTGGCTATCTGGTTATTTGAATATCCATAATTGTTCATGTGTCTTGAATGAAGTATCAACTATCTGTAATTCTTCATTACGCACGTACAAAATGTATTACTCACCATTAAATGCTAGTTCTGCTCCCTAGGGATAGTTTAGATAGATAGTTTATCTTATTGTCGTATGTGAATTGAATGTTTGCGAGCCCTAAGACGAAAGGTAAGAACCTGCGCATCACATTGTGATTGCTCCCTGCATTGTTAGTTAGGCACCTGCATTTCATTGTTTAAGTCAAAAATACAAAAACTCGGTGGACTGGGCCGCAACCAGTAAACCCTTGGTTTGTTGTTTGACCTATGGTAGCCGAACCGCAAACCGGACGGATTCCCTATTCCAAATAGTCAACGAGCTAGTTGGGAACGTTGAATGGGGAGAATCCCTTTCTGTTGTCGCCTGCAATTTTCCAAGCCTCAACAGGTGGTCGCACCAATTGATCCGCTCGAATGTCAGAGATACGTCGAGCCAATAAATATTGAAGAAGAAGGAAACTATCTAGACCATATTTACAACATCACATTTACAAGGGACGATTATGTAAATCCAATGACCGACGAAAAGCTTAGTTGGTGGAGTATTAGCTCATGCACATCAAATCCTGGTGAAGCATTGGAAAACTAGGAGAATGTAATGTCCTCTTCTACTTAGGCATTCAGGACCAGGCCACTAACCTATATGATTTCCATAGGTTCGAGCAGGCACTGACAGTCAGGGAATCAGTCGTAGACTAATGCCATATAAGAAGATCTAGGGCATCAATATTATATCATCATTGGGTAGACGGGGGCCACCAGCGCCAAAGGACACCTGCATGCATGACATCTGAGCATTATTTCATGATGTATCCACTCGATTGAGTCTCCATGCACCTGCATGCAATTCAAGTGCAAATTAGAAGTTAAAGTGACCTAATTAGGTCAAAAGGGTAGGGAAAAGAAAGCAGTTTTCATGGAAGGAAAGTACAGGAAAAGATGCCAGACATAAAGCAGGAAACTTTAGTCAAGGAGGGCGTAGTGTCTACTTTGGACTGAAGGATGCAGACATGGAAACATTACCTAAGATTCATACTTGTTATTTTGCTCAAGGAGGGAGAATTTCCACTTTGGGTTTTGTTATACCAACCGGGAAACATTACGTAAGATCTAGAATTGATATTTTCCTCAAGGAGGGAACATACATGAATTAGGGTTAGGGTTTGCAAGTGGCAACTTACTCAACAGGTGAAGGACTTGCTCAACATGAAGTCATTGAAGGTTTATTTAAGGGTGCTTCCGAATCCATTTCTCAGTTTTGATTGTTAATGTGTTAATGTATTGTGAAGCTAAGCTTCAAAACTGAGTGATGAGCCTCAGTTCCCTTGGCTTATGCGACCCAAGTTCCCATTCCCTACTCTTTTCTCTCCCATTCTTCATTATAGATAACAGAGGACCAAGGAGCCACCATCTATGATTCATTTTGAGATATGATAACAGCCGTCAACCATTGACGATAGTGTTGTAGGTGTATCCATCAGATTTTGAATTTTTTAGTACTTTCATACATTTGAGGGTTCGAATCTTCAAGTCTCCCTTTCAGTATAGCTCTAAAATGTCATGTATTGATGCATTTTGTTAAATATTCCTATATATATTATTTATGTGACATCCATGGTTGTAAATTGATGTTATAAACATACTATGTAATTTTTATATCAATCTGAATTTGTATGACTGAGTTTTACTTGATTTTATCCAACCTAGTCTAGATTTGCACCTAGAAATGACTAGTTTTACCATAAAATACATAATTCGACCCTCATCTCTCCAAATCCATCCATTATTATTCTTATGGGTCCTTAATATGTTTATCTAAGTCTCCAAACTCTAAAGCAGAGAATTTGTAGCCTCCTTAGCTCGTTTGGGAAAGCCCAAAGATGAAGTTAGTGAGTTGTCATAAGATCTAGTTTTACCATTGCAACTTGTATAACCAACGTTACTTGTTTCTAACATGTATAAAACTGTAACTAATTATATATACCATCATGACATAGTTCTAAAATATTCCCAATACTCTCTTATCCATTAGTTGCTTGGAGACTGCTAGTAAGGGTTTTTGTTTGCACTGGTTGGGACTCCCAAAAGCCTGGAAGTAGACTTTAGCGAAGTTGATTTTGAAACCTAAATGGGCCCAAAAATCAGGGTGCTTAGGAACCTGAACAAACAATATCCTTCCCTGCCTTATTGATCCCACCTTTAAATCCCAACCACTCTCTCCTCAACTTGCTAGCTTGCCCACCTATTAGATAGTAATCTTAAAGTTTGTTTTAAATTTATTGCAGTAGATTTAGTGAGTTGAGTTTCTGATTCAGGAACATTACACAGATTTATACTATGCAGTTGAAGGATTTCTATAGGAAACAATGTCAATTGTATGCTTCCCATGTTTTGGATAAAACAAAAAATAAAATCCCCAAGTTGGAGGACTATCATGTGCTTGTTTTTCTAGATGGCATTATTATTTACTCCAAGAATGAAGAGGATCATGAAGAAATTTTAAGAATAGCTTTGTAATTGTTAAGGTAACAAGAGTTGTATGCAAATCTAAGCAAATGTGACTTTTACAAAAATAAAATTCTTTATTTGGGTCACATTATTTTAGAGGAAGGAATATCAGTTGATCCAGAAAAGATTGAAGCCATAATGAACTGGGAAACTCCAAGGAATGTGACATAGGTGAGATATTTCATGGGTCTTATTGGATATTATAGAAGGTTCATTAAATGATTCTCCATTGTTTCACACCGGATCACATGTTTCCAAAAGAAGGGAACAAACTTTGAATAGACACAGAAATGTGAAGAATGTTTCCAGCTATTGAAGACATTTCTTGCAAGTGCTCCAATTCTGAAAATTGCAGACCCTTCAAAAGAATTGTGTTATGTACAGATGAATGTAAGAGTAATAGTCCATTTTGACCCTTGGATTGTATTGGTTGAATGTGTAATTTTTGTGTATATGCGATGTATAATTCTTAGTGTGGAGCTCAATGCCAAGGACCCACTAGTGAATGATCGGTTATAGAGGTAAGTATTTTATCTTAGTGTGGAGCTCAATGCCAAGGACCCACTAGTGAATGATCGGTTATAGAGGTAAGTATTTTATGTGTTTCAGACCATGTGTTGTTAAGCCATGGAAAATGTAAAAGCATGTATATATTTATAATGCAAATAAAAAATCTAAAGTTGGTTATGGAGGCAACAACAAAACTATAGGGTTATGTGTTATCCACTAGGGAGAGGTGAGGGGGAGTGGGAGAGTCAACCCTCTGTTTCCAAGTGCCATTGTGAGAACCCAAGAAGACGTTCTTGCCACTTTTATTTACATGTAAGAAGTTAGTTGAGAAATTAGCTTAGGCGTTTAATTGGGCATGGACTGAATTCAGAAAACATTTATGACATGGTATGGTGAGTCGCTTAGTGTAGAAGGAAACTGACTGCGTGGAAGGGTGTTCCCATTCAATTTTGAATGCGGTGTGGAAGAACAATTAATAAATTGGTCGTGCATGTGTATCCCCAACAACGTGGATAGGAGAATTTTTGTCTAGGGGAAAGGGTTTTTGTAACAAATAAAATAATATATAAATACTAAATACCAATAAAAATAATAAAAAGATAAGTAATAATAATAATTATAATTAATTAATTATCTAATTTAACTAAAAGACATGCCTTTTCATGTGAAAAAACACAAGTAAACCTATTTAATTGGCTCC
>LPNX010394517.1:251047-282220 GCA_001517045.1 Pseudotsuga menziesii | reverse complement strand
TATATATATTTAGATAAGCTTTATGTGTGAGTGAACTTTGTTTGGCTCATATGGTATCAAAGCCTCTTATTGGGCTTGATTCTAGCCTTTGACAACGAACTCTTCTCAGAGCTTCTCCAAAACTTGGATTTTGTCCATAATCTAGGACCTTGTTTGAATGCTGGCCTTTGGCCACAAACCCTTCTCGAAGCTTCTCCAAAACTTGGCCATTATTTTTAATGTAGGTCTTTGGCAAAAAAAAAATTAAGTCAAAATTAATCTAAAATATAAAAAAGGAGAAAAGAATAAATTATTTAGCTGCAAAGAAAAAGAAGAGAACAAGAAGTAAGAAAAATAAAATATTACAAGAATGAGAGGGAAAAAGAATTATCCACAAGGAAAATTTAAAAAAGGAAAAAAAAAGTTAAAGAAGAGAATTCATAAAACCACACGTGGTTTTATGAGCACATGGTTTTACTTACAATATTAAATTAAGTTATAAAGAAGATTAATAAGGTATGCTTTGACGACAAAGCATCATGATGAGGAAGGCAGTGTAACAATATCTATAACATTTGTTTGGGATTTTCTATTGATTGCAGTTAAAAAATGTGCTTCTAGAAGAAGAAAAACGCAACCAAAGCCTGAGACCAACAACGATCTCGCATGCAAACCTGATCGAGCTTGCAGGACCGAGCTTGTAGTCTATGGCCCAAAATCAGATATTCCAGCGATCTGTGTGGCAACCATCACTGCTTTGTTTTTGGGCTTTGCTGCTACACGCAGCTTGAGACTTAATCAGATTCGTTGCATGATCATCAACTGAGCAAGCTTTGGGATCTTCCAGTGAAGATGTAGGAATGGATCCACCCCTAGAACTGAACTCGGAGGAGCGTCGAAGGATATTAGATGAAGCTTTCAAGGTTTTGGTGGCTACCACTTCTACCCCACCTTCGTCCATCCCGGAATCCAGCGATGTGAACTTTGTGAAAAAAGCAACCGCTCCTAGAATCCAGATCACATTAGCAGCTTCAAGATTAAAAGCCCTAGCATTGAGTGAGAAAGGTCTGATAGGTCAGTTCACTGGAATATTTCCTTCTCCAAAGACTATGGAGATCTGGATAAATAAGAACTGGATTCCCTTGATATCTAGGGGGCGATAACACTGCTTCTGCGGAAAGGGTTTCTTCTCCTTCTTGTTTGAAAGCAAAGCTAATATAGATCTTATCTTCAGGAGCGGTCCCTATTTCATGGGTCCTCGTGGTTTATATTTATATTTCATGGAGCCTGTCATTCGATCTAGAAAAAGGATGTTCCATCGATGATCTCGGATTCGTTCTACTTCCCACACCTACCCCTGCATTGCTAGAATGATGAAATGCTACAAGCAATAGGGAACTCTCTTGGCAATTACATTGACACAGCGGAACCAAAGGGCTCTTTGTTCTCCTGTGCAAGGATCCGCGTTGAAGTAGATATGGTAAAAGGCCTACCAAAGGTTGTAAACTTATTCATGGGCGGATGGGAACACATGCAAAAGGTATATTACTAGCAGCTACCGTTCAAGTGCAAGAAATGCCATGATTATGGACACTTTGTCAACAACTGTCCAAAGGTGGTTCAAGAAATCTCAAAAAAAAATCAAGATGAAGGTTGGAAACAATTAAAAAGGGGAAGAAAAACTCCTTCAGTAACAATTCAGCTGCAACAGAAGATAAGAAAGAAAAAGTCCAAGGAAGCAAAAGAAGTCTCGACTAATAACCAATTCGAGGCACTGCTTATGGAAGATGGAGAAATTCCCCCTTTGGAAATAACAACAATTGAAACAGAAGAAGAAGAATCCCATGTAGCCAAGAGTGTCCCTCCTCTATCTCCCATAAATGAAAGGAACAACAAAAGCTATGAAAGGGTCTACAACACCAGGGGGAACCTGGGAAGAGATGGTAAAACATAGCAGATTCACACCGCGGGGTTACTCTCCAGAACGGTCACCTTCACAAGGATAAGAAGAATCACGTGAAGTGGCTTTGCAACCAATTACAAGAGGAAGGAAGTCGCAAAGATACCTAATACAACAAGAAGCAGAAAGAGAGATGGATCTAGGGAAGCAGAGAAGTATTGAGGAAATGAAACTCCTCCAACACCCTACAAATCTAGGAGGGGCAAGAACACATGGTAGATCCCGAGCAGGATCTCAATCAGTAAAGAAATGTTGAAAACCGTCTCTTGGAACTGCAGGGCTCTGGGAGGCATAAGCAAAGTAGAAGCAATAAAGGAGATAATCAAATCTAAGAGGCCAGACATATTGTTGGCCCAAGAGACAAAAATACCAGATGTGGAGCCTATGGAACTTTCATGTCATTTCTGGAAAAACAACAAAGGCAAAGCCATAAGATCTAAAGGAGCGTCTGGGGGAATAGTCACCATAATATCAGGTAAATTCTTGTTCAAATCAATTAGGGAAATCCATCATTGGTTATTGAGAAATTTAGGAAAAGGAGGACCTAATCCTGTTATACATCTGTAATGTATACGAGTCAACACACTACAGGGACAAGACAATATTTTGGGAAGATCTCAACAAACTAAAGGAGGAGCTACGTGGAAAAGATATCATCATTGCTGGGGACTTCAATACCGTTAAGTCACCATTTGAGAAACGAAGAGGAACAAAGGTCAGGGACCCTTTTGGTGAGAATATGGAGGAATTGATAGTGGATCTGGATCTGTTGGACATCCCATTGAGGAACACAAAGTACACTTAGAGCAATAGAAGAACTAGAATAGGGAACATAGCGGCAAGGCTGGATAGATTTCTGGTAAGCTCCACCTTCTTGCAAAAATACCTCCTCCCTACCTCTGTTCCTCTCCCTTCAGTAGTGTCAGACCACAAACCAATAGCTCGGATTTTATCCCCTCTAGTCAATCTCGGGGCCATTCCATTCAGATTCAACCCGATCTGGCTGCATGATGCTAAAATTATGGAGTTAATCCAAAGGGAGTGGAATCTCCAACACTACGGATCCCCTAGTTACATTTGGGAATCAAAACTAAGAACAATGAGAGCTGCTTTAAAGAAATGGGTGAAGGAAGATTTCGAGAATCCAAATAAGAAAAAACTCAAACTACAAAGTGAATTAGCTGCTATGCAATCCAGAATGGAAGTGGAAGAGGTGACTCCAGTGCATCTGAAGCAGGAGAAAAACTTGAACATCAGAATTATAAATTCTGCAAGACAGATAGAAGAGGGATGGAGAATAAAATCCAGGCAGACATGGTTGAAAGGTGGAGACAACAACACTGAGTACTTTCACAACCAAACCAAGGTCCAACAAAGTTACAATGTCATCAAGGAACTAAAATATAATAATGGAAACAATATAACAGGGCAGGAAGAACTAAAGGACCACGTTTACAGTCATTATCAAGAGCTATATGCAGACATAGGTGAGACAGATCCAGAAGAACAAGTGGAATTACTCCACGGTATACCCTCACTCATAAAAGATGCAGAGAATAGGGAGTTGGCGAAACCCATCATGGAATACGAGATAAGAAATGCAATCTAGTCACTCCATGCTGATAAAGCATCGGGAGGGACGGTTTCACAATTAATTTTTACAGAGCATCCTGGGATATAATAAAAGAAGATCTGAAAAAAATGCTAAACTGGACAAGGAAAAAAGAAAATATTGGTGGGGCAACTAACTCATCGTTCCTGGCTTTGATTCCAAAATAAAAGAGTCCTTTAACGCTTGATAGATTCAGACCAATCTCATTATGCAATACTTCTTACAAAACCATGTAAAAAATATTATCTACGAGAATGAAAAGCATCATGGGTTGTCTCATCTCAGATTTGCAAGGAGGTTTTGTATCAGGGTGCCAGATTATGGACAACATCATCATTGTCCAGGAATCAATACACCCTAGTGTGGAAAGGAAGCAATAAAGTATGGCCATTAAACTGGACATGGCAAATGCATTTGATAGAGTAAATCACTTTTTTCTCTTTGAAATCATGTCTAAGTTTGGATTTTCCAAAAGATTTGTAAAATGGGTAAAAGCGTGTATAAGCAGGTCGTGGATTGCACCATTAGTAAATGGTAGACCTTCCAAATTCTTTCAGGCAACCAGGGGGCTCCGACAAGCTTGTCTGATGTTCCCATTCCTCTACCTCCTCGTGGTTGAAGCTATGAGCAGAAAGCTACAACATTTGCAAGAGTCTGGAGATTTAAAATGTTTGAAGATAGCCATAGGAGTGAAAAATTCCAACCACGCGTAGTTTGTTGACGACACCATTCTGCTAGGAGGAGCATCTATCACAATTGCAAGGAAATTCAAATCAACCCTATCTAGTTTCCTCAAAGCAACTGATGGCAAAGTAAATTCAACCAAGTCCAAAGTTTACAGCTGGAACTGCCCCCCGAGAACTCTGGAAAAGATAGCAAGGACCCTTGGATTCGAAGGAAATGCAACTTGGAATTCCTTCAATTACCTTGGGATCCCAATATTCAAAGGGAAAAGGGGGGCTTCTGATTAGCAAGGGATGATAGACCAGACAAAGAACAAAATCAACTCAAAGGGGACTAGGTGGCTAAATCCGGCTAGAAAGATCACCCTTATCAATTCCATCCTTTCTACCTACCCCATTTACTCTTGCTCGATCTCTCTTGCTCCAAAAAAATTATGAAAGACTTTACAAAAGAAATCAGAAGATTTCTGTGGCAAGGAGGCAAACAAACAGCCTTAAAAAATTTCATTTGGTAAATTGGGAAACTGTTTGCAGACCAAAAATCTATGGGGAGTTGGAATATGTGATCCAAGCAAAATGAACTTAGCTCTTGGAGCTAAAATTCTATGGAGAACTGTAACAGGAAAAGGAGCATGGTGGAAGGAAATCATACAAAAAAATACTTGAGAAGAACCAGAAAGAGATGTCTGGACAACATAAACATGGACAGGAAAGGCTCACTGATATGAGAGCTGTGTAAAAACATTAAACATATTCCAACATAGCATCTGAAATGGACACCAGGCAACGGGAAGGATATTAAATTTTGGTTTTATCACTGTGCAATCGTTTCCCTCACCGTGTCAGTGTAGTCGTTACCATATTTAAAGCAAAGACTAGACAGTATGAACATCCACACCGTCTACGACCTCTCTGCCTGGACAGTTAATGGGAGGTGGGATGGTTAGATCGATATGGAGATCGACCAACTTGATGTTGAGTACCACGCTCTCATTATGGTGATGCCAACCCCTGTCCACTGCATGCTGAAAAATGAATGATGCTAAGGCAAAACAGGGTGCTATATGTTGATTGTGGAGCCCGATTTTCCAGATCCAGAGATATTATTCAGTCGTGATTGTACCCTAGGTGTACTGTAAACTCATTCCCCTTGCTTTGGTGTTTGTGGGTAAATGGAGGTTCAGGGGCAGCGCCCCCGAGAAATTTTTTAGGATGTTTATTGGCCAACAGTTTTGCGGACCCATGGTATTGGGTTAACCATAGTATTTTCCCATGGTATTTCCCCCTATAAAATAAAAGCATTGTAATACGGTTGTGTAGGGTATTGTATTGTATTGTAAGCAATCTATGTGATTGTGTGACAGCGTGAAGAGGAAGTGCAGCAGTACTGTTGCAAGTTGTATCCCTTCATCTTTCTGGATGGTAATAAAAGGACTAGCAATTTCTGTGTGGACGAGCCCATCGTTTGGCTAAACCACGTTATATCTGTGTTTCTTTGTAATGTGTTTAATGTGTTTTACATCTTGTTTAATGATTTAACTGTATATCTGTTATTGCCATGCGGTCTTATTTTCTAACACTATACAGTGAAGGATGGTTACAGAGCAGTGGACATGGATTACAACAGCTACAACAACGACAGGAAATGGAAGAAGATATGAAACAAAGGTGGTCTGCCCAAAATTAGCGTGTTCTTCTAGATACTAGCCCACTGCAAAACACTAAAAACAAAGAATCTAAGAAAAAGAGGAATGGAAGGCCCACTGAGATGTATTCTCTGAAAAGAGTCAAAGGAATCTTTAGAACGCCTCTTTTTAGAATGCAAATTTTCCAGGGAGGTTTGGCACCAAGCTTATAAAGATGTGCAATTCGAATTGACATTGCCAAAAAATTGGGATGATCTATTTGCTTGTTGGAAGGATTACTACAAAGGATTTCTCCTCAACAAACTGAACTTTGTGAGGGCTTGGGAAGCTCTTCCAAGATATATCTGCTGGAAGATATGGACAACGAGAAACAAGGAGATCTTCGAGGGGAAAAAAAATAGTCCGAGCAAAGTTGTAGCAACTGCAAAAGCTCTTTGGGTGGAAGTTTTATTCATGAGGGGTATGAACAACATCAGCAAGGAACCATTGACAACAAAAGAAAGAGATTGGGTCTCCAAATTGCTAGTTCTCCTGCCACATCTACCATGGTCTCAACCCAAAAAAAATTCAATTTTGCAATCTTAGCAAATAAGAATGAATTCGGAAGAGTTCAAATGTAGGTGGAGGAAACTGGGATGCAGTTCTTTGTTCTTTGACAGTGTCTNGGGGGGGGGGGGGGGGGGGGGGGGGGGGGGGGTCTATTTCAATTCTGAAGGAATCAAGCTGAAAGAGTAGGCTTGGGGAATCGGCAGGAAGACTAACAATGGGGTGGAATGGTTAGCATTAATAAAAGGATTAGAGCTGGCAAGGAAAGATGGCATTGAGGAATTGGTGGTCTTCGGTGACTCATGCATGGTCATTGGAGAAGCAAGGAAAGTAGTGAGGAATCGAAAGAATCCAATCACCAAGACTCGTCATCTATTAAAATGCATGGTAAATGATTACAAAGCCATCAACTTCCTTCATGTTTTGAGAGAAAATAATAAACAAGCAGATATTATGGCCAATAAGGGAGTGGAACTAGATTGCGGAAACCTGTCATGTGATCAACGAGATTACGAGAGAAACTGGATCCCTTTATAGTGAACCTATCCTTTTCATCCTTTGAATGTTCTGCTTTTGTATCCTCCTGCTTAGGCAGTTTATAAGGAGTTATATCACTCATAGAATAGGAAATGATGATGAAAAAAATAGAATGGAAAAGGAAGCGGAAGGAGGCATGGATTTGGTCTTCCTCTGGGAGCAGTTTGTGTCCAGTCTATTGTAACACTTAATTACTCATTTTTTATAAAAAGTTCTTTAGCTATTTTTGTTAAAAAAAGAGAGGAAGGCAATGTAACAAATAAAATAATATGCAAATACTAAATACTAAATAATAATAATAATAATAAATAATAAATAGAAATGTTTAATGATCTAATTTAACTAAAAGACACGACCTTTCATGTGAAAAGACACAAGTAGACCTATTTAATTGGGTCCCCATTGTATTGTAAAAATCATATTCGTATCTTATTCAATATTCATATTTTATACATTATGTTTTAAATATTATGGATTATTTAATATTCCATATATTTTAGATAAGTTTTAAGTGTGAGTGAACTTTGTTCGGCTCATGAATGTTATAAACTACAAATAATAATATAATTAACATATAATGAATAGTTATCAATTAGTTAATCGAAGAGTGGTGACCCTTTACATTGAAAATGTGCAATGGTTAATATAAAAGCCAAAAAATTGTAATGTAATCTATCGTTTATTTTATTCAACATTCATTAATATATTTATTATTGAAGATGGATTCCCTTCTTTAACATCAGGATACAAATTCTCCCATAACACTCGTATTCGGTGTTATAATTGTTATCATTAGTTAGTAGTGTGTTTGAATTCCCAGCGACATTCAGTGCAATGAATCCTGTCTATAGAAGAGTGGAGTTGGAGAACGTATAAGTTTCTAGGAGTGCATGTTGCCTAAAAAACCAATGAAGGCTTGAAATCTCTGTTCGTTTAGTAGTTTGGACCCTCTATATTTACTTGAGTAACACTGGAGGGAAGGGAACATGAGGTACTGTGTGGCAGAGAAGGGGACCTTCCTTGTGCCGGGGTTGGTGGGTGATATGGGTGCCAAAGATGGATGAAGCCAATCGAGATTCCTGCAGCTTTATGGTTGCGCTCACCAACTTGACAATCCCTGTCCTTGTCTCCTTATGAGATAAATTAACCCACTTGTGTGTTTGTTTAACTTGAGTGCTTGTATTTATGACAATGGGTGAGTCGGTGTAGTCCTTATTAGTGGATAGCATAGCCCATCTTGGGGGTGGTCTCTCAGCTAAAAGAATATAGGTTGGACAAAGACCTACAATTGGGTGGAGCATTGTCCTCACATGGCTAGTTGCTTGGACAATTTCATTGAAAATATAAGTGTTTCTGTTGTCCATGATTTCCCAAAATTTCTATGTGATGGATGATTAACTATGCATGTTGAATTGTTCAATAGGATGCATGTTCATAGTCTAGAAATGAGCTCATCTTTGTGTATGAATCTATTGTTGTCATGTTTGTTATGAATATGCTAGTTAGACATGAATTGCATATGTAGCTTAATTGCAAGTATGTTGTGTATGCTTGATTTATATATGTATTTGTCCTTTTAAATTGGAAGCTTGCAATTGTGCCTTAGTTATTTGGGTGAATAGGCCAAGTGTTTAGCTTTGAAACAGGAATAATGTTTGTTAGTTTTCATGGTTGAAATTCCAGGGTGAAAGTACAAGGCCAAGAAGAAGAATTTGGCTAAGTAGTTAATGAGATATTAAATGTTGATGTGATGAGTTCCAAGGTTTCGACATTTAAGTGTCGATGTTGGAATCAACGTATTAATAGTGGGAGAGTTGTTGTACCAGTGTCGATGTCGAAGTGTCGACACTAGGGTACTTAAGGCGAAAGTTGGGAATATGAAATGCAAGGTAGCGCAACAGTGTTGTTCCGATGTCCGACCTCCGATTATGTGAATAATACCAACATGTGTGTGGAATTCGCTGAGGTTTTGATGCCGATATCGACATCGAAAGGGTCCATGGATGGTTTGTGGTTTGGTTGTGCCGACCTTCAAGGTTTGATGTACGGATGTCAGGGTGGAAATGTTGGTGGAAGTTGTCAATGAATAGTAGGGGCGATGCTGAGTTTTGAATTCCGGTGTTGGGAACATTAGAGTCAACATATTGGGTTTTTTTGTGAAAGTCCTGCTATAAGGTTCCAACTTTTTACTTCTGAAATAGGAAGTGTTAGAGTCAAAAGGTTAGGGGGTATTTATTGGAACCTAGTTTTCGGTTTTGACTCCCAACTCTTGCTATCAGAAGAGTATGTTTTCGGAGTGTGGAACGTCAGAGTCAAGGAGGTGTGGTGGATATGTTTCACAGGTGTTTTGATTTCGAACGATTGATGTCGAAAATGTCGGAGAGGCGACGAAAATCTAGTAAATTGGACATTCGATTGTAAGGATCGACGATTGATCATCCATATTTCCAGAAGGTTAATTAATGGACCGATTAGCTAAGTTAAGGGGTTAATCAGTTCGGCACATGTGTTCCATGACTTATGATGTCAGATTTGATGGTTTGGGGAAAATGAAAGCCCTGCATGGCATAACGTGTTAGATCTTTATCATTTAAGCAATATGATCTTATGATCTTATCTGAGAGAATAACATGCACAACAATCAATCACAAGAGACAATAGACACAAATATTTTCCTCAGAGAAACCATAAAGGAGAAAACCCCATAACTTCCTCAGAGATAGAATGAGCACTAATGGCAGCAGTAAAACCCAAAGACAGAAAGATGATATCCAACAATTGTTCTCTCTCTCACTTGAGCAAAATTCTCCTCTCTCGCCTATGCACTATAGCTGGGTGAGTGTATGTTGTAAATAGAGAGGCTCATTCTCTATTTATACTAGTTTCCGACTTGACAATAACTTACCAGGACCGACTTCTCTAGGAGAGTCTAATAACCCTAGTGCCCCACAACTGTGGGGACTTTGCCCCTCGATCAACAAGGAGGGTCAACCTCTATGACTTTACATGACTTAATTACATTAATGATCCTCCCGATAGGAACATCGGAGACCAATGAAATACAGTATATGAAATATACAAGTGAATACATTCCGAAGTTACAAATACATCAACACTCCCTCTTAACTATGAAGGTATTCTCTATACACAATTTATCAGCACAAGTCTTCTTCACTGGATCATCATCAAAGCTAGATCATCCCTAGATCATCATCAAAGCTGGATCATCACTAGATCATCATCGTCATCATTGCTCTCTCTATCTTGATCAAACGGTGCTATCTCTTAATTCTTCTTGTCATAGGAAGTTCTATAGAGCCAACCCCTTTTCATGTTGGTTATAGGCCTAGAATCCATGTAGGTCTTCATATTCTTCAGCACTTATATCTGATCATGGGAGGAACACATCCATCTTCAATGTCAGAAAGGCCTGCCCAACACTTACATCCATCGGCATGGTAGGACACACCATCTACCATTCGAGGAAAGGCCCAGCACTTACATCCATCGGCTTGGTAGGACACACCATCTACCATCTGAGGAAAGGCCAAGCACTTACATCTGACCATGGGAGGAACCAATCCTACCACCATGTCAGAACGACCCAGTACTTACATCTGACCATGGGAGGAACCAATCCTACCACCATGTCAAAAAGGCCTAGCACTTACATTTGACCATGAGAGGAACTAATCCTCCCACCATGTCAGAAAGGCCCTGCACTTGCATCTGACCATGGGAGGCCTGGCCTGCCACCATGTCAGAAGGGCACACAGACTCATCACTTCCCCTTGGAAGGGACCTTGATCTAGAGAACACCAAGCTTCTCCCTAAAGTACTCAAACTTCACTTTGGCTAATGGCTTGGTCAACACATTAGCTATCTGCTCGTCCGTCGCAACATACTAGAGCTTCACTGCTCCTCTCTGCACCATATCCCTGATATAGTGATATTTGATCTCGATATGCTTCAACTTGTCACAGAACACCAGGTTCTTTGACAACTTCACACAACTCTGTTTGTCACAATGTATACAAGTATCATCCAACTGGAAATCAGATAGTAGCTTTCTCAGCCACACTGCCTCATAACTAATTGAACAAGCTATGACATACTCTGCTTAGGTTGCACTCAGTTCCATGCAGGACTGCTTCCTGCTAAACCAAGAGATAACACCTGATACCATACTGAAGCAACACCCCAAAGTGCTCTTCCTATCAATGGCACTGCCTGCCCAATCCGAATCCACATAACCTTTCGAGTTAATCTTTTGATTCGCCTCATACTTAAGCCCATAATCAACTGTACCCTTCAGGTACCTCATAATATGCTTTGCAACAATCAAGTGAACATGTCTCAGATCTGTTAGGAACTGGCTCAATGTGTTCACAACAAAGCAAATATATGGTCTTGTATTCATCAGGTACATCAAGGACGCAATCATCTGACGATACATCGTGGCATCAACCAACTCTGATGAAGCATCATTCAATAGCTTCAGGTTCGATGCCATAGGTGTGGTCATGGCCTTGGAGTCCATCATCCCGAACCTCTTCAAGATATCTACTGCATACTTTCCTTGTCCAAGGCAGATTCCATCTGTATTCTGCCACACCTCCATGCCTAGAAAGTAGTGCATCATACCCAAGTTCTTCATCTCAAACTTGGCATCAAGCTTCCTCTTTGTTTCAGCAATCAACCCATCCTCACCTGTTACAAATAGATCATTTACATATAATAGGAGTTTCTCTGGGTTCCCTTCTTCAACCTTGTAGTAAAGGTTGGAATGTGCTTTACTCTTGGTAAAGCTGAAACTAGTTAGGAAGCTGTCAATCCTGCCGTACCATGTCCTAGGTTCCTGTTTCAAACTGTACAGGGATTTCTTCAATTTACACACAAAAGTTTCCTTGACACATGTCTCAAAACCGAGTGGCTGCTCCACATACACTTCCTCTTCCACTATACCATTCAAGAAGGCAGTCTTGACATCCATTTGGTGTATCTTCCATTTCATTACTACAGCCATAACAAGTACTGATCTGATGGAAGTGTATCTGGCTACAAGTGCAAAAGTTTCTTCATAATCTATTCCTTCTTTTTGGGAGAAGCCATGAGCCACAAATCTTGCTTATATTGATCTATGCTGCCATCTGCAGCATGCTTGATCTTGTAGATCCATTTGGGAGTCACAACAGACTTCCCCTCTAGTCTTGGGACAACATACTATACATCATTATTCATGATTGACTGGTACTCCTCGATCATAGCATCCTTCATTCTTTCTTCTCTGCTGCTTCTTCATAGTTGGAAGGTTCTTTATCAATGATGTCACATAATAGGGCTACATAACCAGAGTAGGACCTAGTTCTTTTCCTCTCTCTGTGCATTTCTTCTAGAGCCCCATATATTTTTACACCTTGGATATCCTCTCGTACCCAGGCAGGTTTCCTCTTGTGAGGATTCTTTTCCTGTGGTGGATCTATAGGTTCTTGGGGTTCTTCTATTTCTCTATCTTCTTCTTGAGTTGCATCATTCATAGTTGTATCTTGAATTCTGGATGCTTCTACTTCTTTAGGGTCTTCAATAGGTTTCTCTTTGGATTTGTTGTAAGCTGGGTCTTCGTCAAATGTTACGTCTCTGCTGATGTCAATCTTCTTGAAACCTGAGAAGTATATTCTGTAAGCCTTTGAACTTTCACTATATCCCACGAATATACCCTTCTTTCCTGAAGGATCTAATTTTGTCATCTTTTCTTTCGGAATGTGTATGTACACTGGACAACCAAATATTTTGAGATGACTGAATTCTAGTTTCTTATCGGAGAATACTTCTTTAGGTGTCTTGTTCTCAAGTACTCTATGTGGAGTACAGTTCTGTACATACATAGTTGTCCTAGTAGCTTCTACCCATAGATGCATGGGAAGATCTTAATCATGAAGCATTGCCCTTGTAGCTTCCATAATCGTTCTATTCTTCCTTTCTGCAACCCCATTATGTTGTGGATTATATGGAGTGGTCAACTCCCTCTTAATCCCTGAATCTCTGCATAATGTTTTGAATTCATTTGATGTGGATTCTCTGCCATTGTCAGATTGAAAAGTCTTGATTTTCTTTTCTGAGTGGTTCTCGATAAAGGCTTTGAATTCTTTGAACTTGCTGAATACTTCATCTTTGTTCTTCAAGAAGTATATATGTGTCTTCCTAGAAAAATCATCAATGAAAGAAACATAGTATACATACCCACTCAATGAACTGGATGACATCGAACCGCATACACCGGAGTGAATGATTTCTAAGATTCCTTTTTCCTTGCTCTCGCTACTTGGAAATATCTTCTTTGTGTTCTTTCCTTTCACACAACCTTTGCAAAAACCTTCATGCTTTGCCTGTATTTCTGGAAGACCTTCAACAACTTTGCTTGCAGGTGGTAGTGCCCTATAGTGCACATGTGCAAGCCTTCTATGCCATAGTTCACTTGGCTCTACTGAGTCATGGATCAATGCTTGTTTTGGTTGGCCCTTTAGCTTGTATAAGCCTCCCTCTTGGTCTCAAATCACTACTACATCATCTATAGTCTTTCCCTTTGGCCACATAAGGACTTGGCCATCTACAAATGCAACCCTCATGCCTTTTGCATCCAATGTAGATATGGATAGGTGATTCTTCTTTAGTCCCGGTACAAATAAGACATCCTTCATCTTCATAGACATTCCAGAGTCTAGCTTATAGGAGGATTCAACACTACCTTTTATGGGATACCGGTAGTCTTCCCCAAGTTTCATCTTGTGAGGTGACTCATGTTCGGATAGCTTCACAAAGGATTCTTTGAATCCCGTCATATGCTTGGAAGCCCCACTAGCTATAAGCCAATCATTGCTTCCATGTGTGATAGTTCCCGTGAGGGAAGAAATCATAACATACTCTTCATCACTTAAAGAATCTTCACTTTCTTGTTTGACTCTTTTCCTGGGAGGATCATCATCCTCTATAGTGTGAGCATGTTGTTTTCTTTTGTCCTTCTTCTTGTGAGAGTTGCTCATATTTCTAGGACAATCTCTGTCATAGTGTTCTTTCTCATCACAAGTAAAACATCTGAGTTGAGATCTTCTACGGTTATCTTTATGGTGAGAATGCTTACCTTTAGGATGATGATAGTCCCTTCTGCTTTTCTTGTAGTGTACTGTGAGAGCTTGATCTTCACTTCACATATTTTCTTCTCGGGCTACTACTCAAGCTTTTTCTTGTGAGCATTCCTCCCACAGTCTATTGAAGGTGACTAGGTTTCTTCTAGCACAAATCCCTTGAATGAAGGAGTCCCATGACCTAGGGAGACCATTCAAGGTGGTCATCACAATTTCTGCATTCTCTACTTCTTTATCTACTGCTTCAAGTTGTTCTTTGATCTGTGAGACCCTTGTAAAGTATGACTGTATGGTCTCTGCATTCTAGATCTTCACATTCTTCAGTTGATTTCTCAAGGTAATCTTCTGGTTTATGTTCTTACCTTCAAACGGCTTGGTCAAGGCATCAAACATCTCTTTAGGTTTCTGTAGGGAGGACACATGTGGTATGAGGCGATCCTTGATTGAATCAACAATAATCCTATTAGCCTTGATCAAGTTCTTCTTATGTAAGGCCTTAGCCTCACCTCCCTCTGGAATTGGAACCTCTCCACTGATGTAGGAGCCCAATTCATTTTCTTCAAGAACTAGTGAGATCCTATACTTCCATGCTCAGAAGTTATCAGCCCCCTAAAGATTTTCATCAAGCTTAGTGTGATGAGACATCTTAACTGAGAACCTCAAATGGAAATACAAAAGATTTATATCTTACCAATTTGAGAAGCTGAAAACTGGATCTGGAGCTGTTCTTCCGCGGTGCTGGTTTTCTGGTTTCAGGGAAAACTAGGGTTTGACTTTCCCGAAGTTATGCTCAACCAAAAACTTCGATCTTGGTCTCTAAACTTTGGTTTTGACGAGGAGAGCAAACCTATGCTGGGCTCACTGAAAAATTTCACTTCTGTGAAAATCCCTAATTTCCCGATGTAGAGGTAGGTCAAAAACTAAAAATGCTCAGAATCAGATTTTGCTTTGACATAATAAAGATGCGCCCTTCAATGGAGAGTCAGCCTAGCCTCCTTTTGATGATGGATTGTGGAGAGAGACCCAAAAAGTAAAAAGCCCTAGCTTCTGCAGTTGCATAATGTCTTCTTCTCAGGTTAGCTCTGATACCATGTTATATTTTTATCATTTCAGCAATATGATCTTAGGATATTATCTGAGAGAATAACATGCACAACAATCTATCACAAGAGACAATAGACACAAATATTTTCCTCATGGAAACCATAAGGGAGAAAACCCTGCAACTTCCTCAGAGATAGAATGAGCACCAATTGCAGTAGTAAAACCCAAAGACAGAAAGATGATCTCCAACAACTGTTCTCTCTCTCACTTGAGCAAGCTTCTCCTCTCTCACCTATGCGCTATAGTTAGGTGAGTGTTTGTTGTAAATAGAGAGGCTCATTCTCTATTTATACTAGTTTCCGACTTGACAATAACTTACCAGGGCCGACTTCTCTAGGAGAGTATAATAACCCTAGTGCCCCACAACTGTGGGGACTTTTCCCTCGATCAACAAGGAGGGTTAACCTCTATGACTTTACATGACTTAATTACATTAATGATCCTCCTGATAAGAACATCGGGGACCAATGAAATACAATATATGAAATATACAAGTGAATACATTTCAAAGTTACAAATATATCAACATAATGTTCCCTCCGACAGTACATTTGGTCAACGGGGACATGACAGAGTGGTATCGGAGCAAGTAAAAGATTGTTATAATGGCATAGAAATAGTTCCCCATCGCCTCAAAGGGCCACCAAGGTGATCGGGGACATGACAACAAACATGGACTTGGAGGAGTTCTTATGCAAGACAATCATGTGGTGTGTTATGAGTCTAGAAGGAGCATGAAAATAATTATGCTACCCATGATTTGAAACTTGCAACCATAGTGCGCGCTTTAAAGATGTGGATGCACTATTTTATGGGAATAAAATTTGAGCTAAGGACATACCATTTTGGTATAAAATATTTGTTTGAGTAGCCAATGTTAAATGCCATGAAAGCTAGATAGTTGAAATTTTTATGTGAATTTGATTTTGAAATCAAACACATGAAATTGAAGAAAAATAAAGTGGTTGATGCACTCAACAGTGGCAACCATTAGTACTTGCCAATCATATTTAAGACAACATATTGTTAATTATTTTGTTGAAGATGCATTGTATGCGCAAATAAATGATAAAATATAACAACAAAATTTAGAAAAGAGGTATGATGGTTACCATGTGGAAGAGGACGAACTTCTTATTTAAACAAATAGAATAAATATATTCCAAATGTGGCAGACTTGAGGAGAATTGTTATGGGTCGAATTCATAAAATGCCATATTTTGGTCACCTAGGATACCAAAAAAAATTAGTACAACCATGAAACAATATTTTATGCCTAGGGATGAAGAAAGATATTCTTGAATATATTTCAAGGTGTATGAAATGTCAACAAGTGAAGGTTGAGCATCAGCACCAGCGGGATTATTGCATTCTTTTCCAATTCTAGTATGAAAATGAGAATTAGTTTCCATGTATTTTATTACATGGTTGCCAGTGTCTGTGAGATAGCATGATTCCATCATGGTCATGGTGGATTAATTGTCCAAGGAATCACATTTTATACAGGTTAAATGCACATATAAAACATATGTTATTGCAAAGATTTCATGAAGGGAATTTTTATATAGGGATACAATATTTACTTCAAATTTTTGGAAATGTTTTTTTACAGATCTGAGTACACAACTAAATTTAGCACTACCTACCATCCACAAACATATGGACAAACAAAAAGAATAAATCAAGTTCTTGAAGACATGCTTTGCATGTATGTGATGGACAAACCATCCAAGTGGGAAGAGTATCTACTCTTGGTAGAGTTTGCATATAACAATGGGCATCAAGCTTCATTGGGCATGAGCCCATTTGAAGTTTCATATGGCATAAAGTGCAGGACACTAGTGACTTGGGATAATTTAGTGAACAAAATTGTACTTGGGCCATAATCATTTAAAGAAATGGAACAAGAGG
Organism: Pseudotsuga menziesii; assembly: GCA_001517045.1. Classification (NCBI taxonomy): domain Eukaryota; kingdom Viridiplantae; phylum Streptophyta; class Pinopsida; order Pinales; family Pinaceae; genus Pseudotsuga; species Pseudotsuga menziesii. The sequence goes on along the minus strand of LPNX010394517.1, from coordinate 265,100 downwards.
TTGCAAAAATCAGGCATAATTTAAAGGTAGCCCGAGATAGACATAAAATCTATGCAGATAAGAACACAATGCATAGAGAATTCAGTGTTGGGTATCATGTTTACCTTATAGTGAGGCTAAGGAAGAGTTTCTTGAAGTTTGGAAGTTGCACCAAGTTGTCCCTAAGATATTGTGGGCCATTTGAAGTGCTTGAAATAATAGAGCTAGTTGCATATAGAATTGTGTTGGCTGCTAATACTAGAGCTCATAATGTTTTTCTTGTTTCTTTGCTTATGAAATATGTACATGATTCTAACCATGTGATTGATTGGGATGCGATCTAGGTGGAACCCGAGGGAGAGTTCCAAATCGATCCATTAAGCATCCTAGAGAAGAAGGTAGCATTGTTCTAGAAGAGAGCCACCAGACAGGTAAAGGTGCAATGGAATCACTTTGGTCCCGATGAGGCTATGTGGAAGTTGGAGGATGCCATGAAAGATGCATACCCATCTTTGTTCTGATTTTGACCAAACACTAAGGATGATGTTATTCCAAGGGGGGAGGGATTATAATACCCTAGTTTTGACTTGGAATGTGTATTTAATCAAAATTACGTAAATGCTATAAATATGCTAGTATGTATTCCTAGTGTGGAGCTTAATGCCAAGGTTCGACTACTGAGTGATTAGCATGTACAATCTAAATATTTTTATTTGGATCGTGTGTTTGGCTTATCATACCAATTTGAAATGTATGTAAATATTATGTTGCAAAATAATAAAATGGTCCAGGATGGTTGTGTAAATAGCACTAAAGGAGTTATGATTCCACTAGAGGGGAAGAGGAAAGGGGGGCTATGGGAATTTAAATCCTTTGTTTCCAAGTGTCAACTTTAAAACTCATCTAAATATTGCCATGTGCTTTAAATGAACCAAGCACTTCATCTTGACTATTAAGTCCAATCATTAAATGCATGTGCGAGGTTGGTGGGAAAAATCACTTCATGTAGTTATTGAAGCATGGGGGTGGTGAAAGTTTTGTCAACTGCCAAAAGTCAGTTATGCAACTGTCAACAATATTTTTTTTTAATGATAAGAAGATATGTTAGTTGTCTTTCCACCCTTACCTCATATCCTTTGGAGTCAACACTCATCTATAATTCTCTCATGTAGACTTCTACACTATGTAGAGTTTCCTATTGTTGCTCATGGAGTTTCCTAATGTCGCTCATGGCCATTACCATGCTATGTATAACCAATAATTCAAATTTGGAGACAGAGCTGTAGATTTGAAGGGGAAATAAATGGTTATAGGTGAGCATAGAGGTTGGGAAAGCTAGGAACTTTTACCCATTGAGTTCTGCGACTTTTAGATGAGAAGCCATGAATTAATGTTGTAGGAGGTTCTCCAATAGCAGACAACAAGTTGGACTCTTACTACAGAATCTGGTAACCATCGCAGGGTTGGATTTCCTAAGAGAACTATGGATCAGTGAAGGAAAATGCATTCCTTGTGTCGTGTGGGGCAGTTGGAAGGAGTGCCATGGTTACGATGGCTTAATGAGATCTTTGTAGAGCTTTAGATGATTTTTTTGACTAAGCATAGAGAGCATAACAGGTTTTGGGATGAGTTAGAGAAGCTTGTAGGTGTTTCCTTCGCCCTGGTGGTCTCTCAACAAAAATAGTATATGCTGGACATAGTGCCTATGGTTGGGTGGAGAATCGCTCTTACACAACCAATTGGTTGGATCTTCTTTATTAAAGATAAGTATTCTCTTTTGCATTTGAATATGCAATGTTTATTTGATGCCTGTAATGATTAATCTTGCATATGCATGTTATGTGTGTGTGGATAAAGTTATTTCCATTGTGTATTTTTATTAGACATATGCACATGTATTTCTCAATAAAATGAATTCGTAATATAGACACGGGCTAAATTTAAAAGCCAACAACTTAATTAATATCCCTTCCCATGAGTTAGATTGAGTGAGAGTTAGATTGAGTGAAAGGGGCACTACGCTATTTCATTTATAACTTATAACATTATTACAAAATACATGCCTAAAAAATTACAATATCCATCACCATAAACCTTGAACTAGGTACACTAATTTATAAAACACACCTTACGATTAACATCCCAAATGAAGGCACCTACCTTCTCTACCAAGTATGAACCAATATCTCATTAAATATTTAAACAAATAAAATTAATAAATCTCATCTCCCAACCATTCATACTATTAAACCTCCATTAAAACTTGGCATCTCCGTGTTTTTTTTAAACCATAAAACCCCCCAATTACTTAAACATATTAATCACAAAAAAATTATCACTTGGCATCTCCATGTTTTTTTTTTAACCATAAAACCCCAATTACTTAAACATATTAATCACAAAGAAATTATCGACACCATAGTCTCCATTTATTCCAATCACCTACACAAACCCAAAATTATCCAATAATAGGTAAATGTCAACGCCTCCTATGATGTCCTATCCTCTCCTTCCAATTCCCTACACAAGCGAACATCCTCCCACCTAGCCCAGTGTAAACCCTTCTTGCTTGTGTAAGCCCTTCTTACGTCGACCTGTAAGAGGGTTGGTCGAAGGGGCAATGGAAGAGGGTTGGAATTTCAAATAAAGGACACCCGTCAAAATTGCCGGTAACAAACAAAATCTGAAACGTTTTCTGTATTCTAAGCCAGATTTTGACCGTCTCGGCAAAATCTTAGCTCTATTTGACGGGTAAATTGACCCATGACGGGCATTTACCCGTCAAATTCCATCCTGCATAACGAACGCTGCCTGTGCCCACTGCCCACGAGACTGCAGCTATTGACCCCATTGGAAACAACACTGTTCGCAGAGATCCTGTTATAGTACAATCATGACAGGGACGTGCGCAGGTCGCCAAAGATTTTCTTTAATATTATGGTACTAATTTCTTTATGAGGTGCCATGTCTACACACTGTATATAGCTTTATAGGGCTATTGGAGAGCTACAGCTCCTGTATTTTTTGCGTCCCCAACTTCAAATTCCACGTGGGTTCTCTTGTTTCTGTTAGGCTTCCTTGCATTGTTATCGTTGAATATTGAATGAATTGGTGTCTTGATGTTTTTTTCATGAGCATATATTGGTTTTTTTTTTCAGAAGCTCATTTTCTATTTCAGTTTTGTGACATGGCTCCTCCAAGGAGAGTTCTGAAGGGGAGGAATAAAGAGAAGCAGAAGGATTCAGATGGGCATATAGAGAAATTTAGAGATACAGAAGAGAAGGTGATGGAATCAGATTGGTGGCACAGCTTTTGGCAGAGGAATTCCTCTTCCTTTTCATCAAATTTAGGTTTGCATCTGTCATATTAGCGAGCAAATAACTTTAACCAATGCTGGGTATTAAAAAGTGTCAGATGACTTTGAACAATGCTTGTTATTCAAAACTAAATATTATTGCAATTGTGAGGTATTGGTTATCCAGAAATAAGGATCTTGTCGTTCATGAGGGGTGGGGTGTTGATGAAATACGTTTTGGTTATGCACGAAATACTGCAATGGAGCAAAAATTTCCCAGAACTCTTAGGTGTTCAATATTGGCTGAATATTCATTTTATTGTTAAGTTGGTGTGTCTAAATGGTTAAATCAAAACACTGATCCTGCTTCAAAATGCCCAACTGAGTTAACTTCTGCATTTAAGGCCAGGGAAGTCCCAGCGTTAACAGCCGATGGATGTGGCATATTTCAATGGACTGTGACCTTGACGGTCCACGGATGCGGCCTATCTCAACCCACAGATACCCCTTTGATTGTGGCATCTGAAGACTAGGGGTCAACTATCAACAAAACAAAAAACATAGGATATTCATCAACTTGTGCTATTGAATATTCAAAACAATAATTTCATCGGATATTCATCAAGTTGTGCTACTGTATCTTCTTGAGTTTGATTCCATATCAACCAATGACATGGGTACCTTTCTGAATGCTCCAGTCTGGCATTTTGATTAAGGATCCATATCCACTTGAGGTTGGTCTTGAGTTCGATCCCATGAGGTGCTTTTGCTTTGCTACAACTCCACATACAACTCCATGGGGTTGAATGTATGCCAATGATGAATGCCCTGGTTTAACAGTTTGGTTACAGACTCATACCCACAGGTTGTGTGTCTTGAGTTTGATGCCCCATCATTCCTATGTGTTGCTACAACTTCATGTGTTGAATTTTACCAATGATGTGGGTAACTTGCTAAATGTCTCGATTTAGCATTTTGGTTAAGGAACTATTTGTTTTGAGTTTGATCCCCCTGACGTGCTCATGTCTCGCTACAACTCCACAAACAATTCCATGGATTTAATTTCTACCAAGGATGTGGGTACCTTGCCAAATACCTCGGTTTATCATTTTGTTTAAAGATCCATATCCACATGTAGTTCATCTTGAGTTCGATACCCTTGCACTGTTGGTGTGTTGCTACAATTCCAAATACAACTCCATCGATTGAATTTCTATTAATGTTGTGGGTGGCACCTTGCCAAATGCCCCAGTCTGGCATTTTAATTAAGTACCCATATTTGTCAGTAGTTAGTTTTGAGTTCGACTCCCCTGCAGTGTTAGATTTTACCTGGTTGCTCAGTAGCTAGTTCTCCCCTGTATCGCATGACAGTTCCAACACAGGCTACCTTGATCTTGTGCAGTTAGTACAAGGGCCAACATATCAGTATGATTATGCAACACTAGCCTTTTTAGGAGCAATGCTGGAGTTATGTAGAAGAGAGAGGGTGAGGGTACATGCAAGCCTCTAGCATGTATGCACCAACCTCTTCCAGTTCATAGTTTAGACTATCGATCCACTTTAGTTAGCTTTGCTATTTCTGAGTTTGTTTCTGCATGCATTATCTATTGTCAGAGTAGGGTTCAAAGCCCTAGGATTGCTCGGGTGCTTGCATGAGGAGTCGAGGAGGGTGCATATCCCAAGGAGGAGTGTGCATGCTTGTGACAATTATCCTCTAGTTGGAGCGGTCTATCTCTGGCACATCTCTCCATGCAGGTGGTCGTACTCGCTAAGTAGATTATTGTTAGGGTTTGACTGAGTCACCTTGAGTGCTTCATGCATGTGATACATTGTATCTTCCCTCTGTCTCTTGTTCTATAAAACTTAAAAGAGACCTATGGTGCACCATAGTGTTGGTTGGCAAGTGTTAATTTTGAGCTTTAGCAAAGTAATTTTCTTCTTTTCTGTCAATAGAAGATAGATGCAATATTGAGTGTTCCACATTGTCTGTTTGCTGTTTATAATTTCCAGTAATATGTGTTCATAGATTACTGCATGCAGATATTGCTATTTTGATTGAGGTTTTCAGTTTTTAATCTACCTAGGTTTAGGTTAATTTATTTGAGTGCAGACCCTGCTTTCTCTGGCCTGAAATTTAACATGGTATCGGTGCATGTTCATTGAAATCGTCCATATCCTTTTATGGAATGCGCTGCTACTTGTAAGAGGGAGTTGTTGGAGCATTTCAATGGGTGTGAAGCTCAAATCAGTGAGTGAAGTAGATTCGGAGCCATGCTAGGTTGTTAGGTGAGATGCTCAAGATCTTCCAGTGATTGAAAGGTTCTTATTGGCCTAAGATAGGCGAACTACCCCTGTGATAGTTTGCATGTTAGGATTATTAATCCTCCCTTGTCCAATTTGGTCATATGTCTAAATCGGGAGTCCATCCAGTGTATTTTTAGTCACTAGCACCACTGGGTCCACTTGGCCTAATTGGGGTACATGTTTCAGTTACTAAAGTGTGGGGAACACTAATTGAGGCCTACTGCCACTGATTGCACTTGATTGCATCAATTTAGGAGCCTCCTAGACCAATCCCTACAATTTAGGAGCCACTGGGAGTGCTGAAACCAACCAAGGTCAGTCTAGTTCAGTTGATGACTAGTTAAGCTAAGTTAGGAGTCAGTTACATTCAGTTCTAGTCCTCTACATTTAGTTAGCGCTAGGTTTACTTGACTGCACTCAGGAGGGGCGCATTTCTCACCTACCACAGTCAGATAGCCTTAGTCAACACTGAATGTAACACTTGAGTTGTGTTTTAGAACTCCGATGAACTCCGGTTATGGTTTAGACAAGGTCAGTTAACTATTTAGTCCTCCGATAGTGATTTAGACAAGGTCTTAGTTACCTACAGTCTAGTAGAGTCTAATCAATTCGAATTTCCTCATGTGGATTCGAATTGCATGTGGCTATTTAAGCCATTGTACTTCATTGTAATTATTATCTAATTACTCTTTGATTAATGAAAGCATTCACAGCTGTGTTGTCCGCTGATTGCACACTAGCAGCAGAAATCTTCCGAAAGCTGTCTCCTCACTTGAAAAAGTGGGAGAGGTGTGACCTTGGGGGCAAGCACAGAGCTAGGTACTGTCACCTACTCCTAGCTCCTCCGTTTAGGCTAACTCCTAACGAAGCCAAGGGGGGTAGTCCCTAACAAAGAGTTTTCTATGGCTCAATGTTTAAGTTAAGTTTTGGATGTTTTGGATGCGGATGGGTGTTGTTTAGGAGTTATTGTGATTTAAGATGATTAATGTGATGAATTGAATACAAGACAAAGCAATCCACGTTGCTATCACTGGAATTGAAAGATAGACAAATATTTTGAGAACTCCACGAAATAGATAAAGCATTCACAGAGATGATTTATAATCAAACATTCGATGGACAAATGGCCTAGATTATCAACAATGCGTAAAAGATAGGACCAGTGCCTATGGAGTCAACTTATCAGAGATGCTTCGAGTGTAAATATGATGTGAATCCCAAAAGATGTCAGTGAATATTAGGTTTTGCAAGTGCTCTTGGTAAGTTTTAAGAGTTTTTACTTGTGATCTTCACTTATGGTAGTTGGATGTCCTAACCGGTAATACCTTCAGTGGCTCTGTTCAAAGACATGATGGACCTGTCTGGGGTCAAAGGTAAGTGTTCAATAACTTAACTACCAGTGCCTAGATTGGGTAGCTCGGCGCCCACACTTGGAATTTGCCCACATGCCTCGGTATTTATCGAACAACGCCGGTGCGTTGGTTATAGGGAAAAGTTTTAGTTAAGTTTCTCTTGTGGGGTTTAGAGATCCAATGCCGTTTCTAGGTGTTTCGATCTAAGATCGGTTAGAGCATACTCCGACAAGGAGGAAAGGGGGTTAATTAATTAAAGGGGCGTGAGTTGCGAATTTTAGTAAGTTAATTAATTAAAACTCTCCGAAAGAGAGCGCTCTTGACCTCGTCTTATGACCGTGGTTCAAGAGACTTAGCTAATTTATATGAAGCTAATGCAAGGATTATGCAAATCTAAAATGCTCTTCGATAGAGAGTGCTCTTGACTTGTGTTTTTGCAAGTTCAAGAGTCTTACATATGAGGATTAATTGATTAAACAAGCACAAGATGATATTAATTGCTTAAACTCTCCGATAGAGAGCACTCTTGATCCACTTTATGGTGAGATTCAAGAGATTTGAGTAGTTGATTAACTTAGAAAGATAAACAATTAAATTGAGTAATCAACTTAAAAATGATGAATTAACAATTAGTGATCTAAGCATGAGATATAATGAATGATGGAAACTAGCACTAATCAAAGCATACACACAACACAAGCCTTCCCAAATGGGGGAAGAAGAGAGTGGGGACTTAAAAACCCCACTCAAACATAAGATCTTTTATTAAACTTTATACAATGTGCCTTAAGGATTTTGATCCTTGAAAGGACTTTTCAAATAAAGGCAAAGTAACTCTACAAATATTATAACCTGTAAAAAAGATAGTGCCTTTTATTTTTTACTTTTGAGATCTTTCCGAAAACCTGTGAAAAGGGAAAAGGGAAGAAGTTTGAAGAGAGTAAAAATGAGCAAAGGAAAGAGGGCTGAAACAAAAGAAGATGAGAGAAGGAAGGCAAACAAACTAAGCAAGAATCAAAACCAAAGAAAGGGGAGAATAGGGCAGCCAACTAAGAAGCTAAGGAATGAACAAAATTGAAGAAAACGGGACAGCGAAAGAGGAAATAAGTGGTTGTCATAAAAAGTGCAAAACGGGACAGCGAAAGAGGAAATAAGTGGCTGTCATAAAAAATGCAAAACGGGACAGCGAACAAAAAGTAAAAGAAACGACCAAAAACAAGGTTAAAGGAAGCCAAAAAACTAGGGCAAAAAGAGGTAAAAAAGAGGAGAAAGTTAGGGCACACTAGGGCTGAAACAAAAGAAGAAAAATAGATGGTAAAAAGAGTACTAACAAGGCAGCGATGAATAAAAGGTAAAAGAGACAAAGCAAAGCAACCGGTAGAAAAGGGATTAAGAAGAGAGACAATGGAAGGTTTTTTTGCAGCTTAATTCCTTAGTTTGTTGCAACTTTTCTCGCTTAACCTGTCATGGAGAGAGAAAAAACCAGCGAGCTATTTATTTGCAAAATGATGGGTTAAACAATAGAATATACTACAAAAATACACCTAGCATTTGAGCAAAATATATGAACTTTATGCTGCTTCAAATACCAACTAGATCTAAGAGAAAGAACACTTCCTAGATCTAGAAATGGAAGCAAGTAGATGCAAAATATTTACTTTATAGATCAAGATACTGCTTGCAACATAAAGTAAAATAATGAGAAAACTTGACTTTAGGGTGAATGGAGAAGATGAACCACTTGGATCTTGAATCCCTGAAATCACTTTGGATCCCAATGGCATGCAGCTGCTAGGTACATATGCTTTGCTCCAAGAAGAGTAGATGCAACTTAACTCAACCTCTTACTTGGTACAATGAAGTGATCTGGAAACACAATCTTATACACTTGACATGGGGGTTAAAACATGTATTATTTACTAATCAAATCTCAAAAGCATGAAATACAGTTGAATAAAACAATGCTCTTTGAGGCTTTTGAAAGTAAATGAAATAAATAGGTAACTTGAAAGCTACAAATACCTATTCCTACGTGCTTATAGAAGCCCTCTAAAGCATGTATTAATACCCACACATTATCAAAGCAAAGAAACTAGAACAATTTCACCTCATTAGTCGAAACATATGCACCCAGGATCCACACAGCATGAGCCTCCAAAGCCTTTCTTTATTACAAAATAGGTTGCATAAGAGCAACAAGCATTACAATATTTTACCAGAGGTTCTTTACATCAAGCATCCACCTTGATAGAGCTGAAAGAGACTCTATTTATACAATGAGAGAGTGCTAAAACCTTAAAACCAAACCTCAAATCCTAACTAGCCTGGCCACCAAACATAGGTCCAAACCTAAATCGAAGAACCGGGAGTGAGGGGAGGCCTCCACCCAGGCAAGGCGCTCCCACTCCAACCCTAAACACTAAAATCCACCTATAGATGAGCCCACACGTGTGGAAGGCGCCCTCAGGAGAGAGAGGGGTGTGAACTGCTGAAGGAGGCACCCTGCTGCATGGGAAAGCTGCCTGCTAGGTCTGGAAACCTACTTTGTTAGGTCTGGGAAGCCTACTGATGGTGTAAGCTTAAGTCTTCACCTTGATCAAATCACCGGACCAATGAGAGCTCTCCATCTCATCTTTAGCTGGAGATGATATGTCTGATAACTGATAATAAATTAATTGTTCTCTTAATGATGACTGAAGCTGAGTTATTATAACTCCAATCATCATAAGTGCTCCACGAGATGTCATTTGCCTTTTATTTTACTGAATTTGGATTAATTTGGAGAGTTTTATTTTTCTCCAAAATAATCATTTTTTAATAAAAATTCATTTCTTTACTCAAAACTGACTTTTTTGAGAAAAAAGGCATTATGTGTCTGATTGTTGATCTGAAAGTTGATTCTGATTGGCTGGCTGATCAAGAATGATTTTTGGCTTAAGGTTAGAGCCTTCAATTACTGAATTTAGAGTCCGGATGACTGACTTACCACGAACGGGTTTTTTCCATTTAATTTATAGAAAAATTAACCAAAAAAACTTAGGAAAAGTAATTAAAAATAAAAAAATAAATTTTCACTGTTCGAAAAAGATTTTTTCGAATTTTTTTTATGTGTCCAGATGACTTTGGACATGACCATGATCTATCTAAATAATGTCTAGTAGGCTTATAACACTCAGTTGGGCTCTAATAACCCCCTAAGGCCCAGAATTCAACATCGGGCATTCCAGCTTTGGAGGAAGCGGGAGAAAACCTCGTCAATTATACTCGGCTGAAGGCAAAGCATAATTGTCAGGGGCAAAAAAATCCCTGGAATACCTTATTTGAGATTCTACGTCTTAGGAGACTTAACCACTCAAAAATATCCTACTAGCACATTTATTACAAACCCCGCGGGGCCATGGTCAAAATTATTCAAATAAAAAAGTGACTAGCCAATATTGGCTAGACAAGCAGACGGATCAACTGATACACTGGAATCAGACTTTGAACAAGTCTGTCAACCGGCGGCTCCTTAGGTAACCCAACTATGGTACAAATAAGTGGATAACAAGCTGCAAGCCATTTTTGCACTATTTCATTCTTCAGTAACTGAGTAAATTGTGTGATCTATCCTGTGAGTTGTGTGTTTGTCCACAGATCTATGTGCTCAATTTAATATGGTATCAGAGCCTCAGTGGACAAGGCACTTCTCCTCCTTAGATCTCCTACTGGATCATTTTTGAGCAAAATTGCTCCTTCTAGCTTTGCACCAGAAGTAGAAGGTTTACCACTTAATACCCCAAGTAAAGGAATTGTTGATCAATATTGATCAACTATGCTGGGTGTGATGAAAACCTGAAATGTGCAGGTTGTTGACCTTACAGTGCCCCTTTTGTGTTTTCATAGGTACAACTTCGAATGGATTCATCAGTTCCTCTTCTCACCCTGTCCTCAAACTATTCAGAATGGAAGAAGAAGATGATTTCATCTCTGATGAGACAACGTCTCTGTCAGGTGTCTATTGGACTCGGTAAAGAGTGTTTTAGTGAGATTGACTGGCTGAATAAAAGTGATGGAGCTTTTGGAAAAATAGCAACGAGTCTTTCTCGTAGCTTGCGCTACCTCATTAGATCTATTGAAGACCCGAAGGAACTCTGGACAAGATTGGACAGAACCTTTGGAGTGATTGATGAGGATCATAATAGCATTTCGGAGAGAATATCCAGCACCATAAGCACTCTTGATCCAAAATTCTCAGCCTCCACTCTCTCTGATGAAGTTGTTCAAGATGAAGAAGAAGCAGAAGCTTCTACACAGTCAATTCGAATTTAAGACAGTCTCCATGCAGTGACTCCTTCTCTTGATGCTCCGGAAGTTCATGAGATCCCTGATATCTCATCTCCTCATATTGCTGAAACAGAAGAAGACATTCGAATCTCTGATATTGAAGAAAAACACTGATGCACTTCCATGCAAACATTCACTGATGATTTTCCTTTGAATTCTATGCAAAATTTACCAGTAATTGCTTTCGAAAGTGAAGAGAAATTTGATTTTTCTCCCTCTAATGTTGTTGCTGGTGTGCAAATATGTGATACCTTGGATATTTTGGAAGAAATATCAGATTACCAGAGTGATCCATTCACTCCCTATGATCTAGATTTTCCAGCTAATTCCTGCAGGATTGCATGCACCAAAATTCAGAATTTTGAAGAAGAAGAAAGCTGTGCATTCACCGTCTCAGTTAACCATTTATTTGAATCTGATATTAACCTTATTGGATTTGATATGATCTTATTTAGATCTGATCTGATATTGCTTGGTTTAATATATCAAATTCATAACTTTTCAGTACTGCTTGTAGCTGTTCTCATCAACGGTGTGAAGAAACAAGTACCGCAAGTCTCCTACAAAACTGCTGCTGGGGATTTGATTCCATTTCACAGTTTTGGATCTGTTTTGAACCTATTTAGATCTGATTTACTTTCTGATATGATATTATTTGGTTCATATTTTAAAATCCAAGAGCTTTCAGTCATGCTTGTAGCTGCTCTCACTAATTCCGGTGTGAAAAATCAAGTACTGCACTTTCTCTTCAAAACTGCTGATGGGGATTTGGTGTTAGTTACCTCATATGAGGTTGCTGATATTTTATTACGTGATTCATTATCTATTTTAGAAGCTATATCAGACTATGGAGTTCAAGCATTCGCTCTCAACAGTCCCAGTGCTTCTCTACCATTGATCACATGCTCATCTCCTCACAGAACTTGTAAAGAGGAAGATTTTCTACATCCGCCTGGACACTTGCTCCTAACACTTGGGGCTGTTCTTACCACTCATGGTTTGCTGTTCATGGCTGCAACATATCAGTTTCTTGAGTGTTCCTCACATGTTATGAATCCTCAAGAAGCTTTTCTCACTTATCAGTTGACTTCAGTTGCTCTACATGGGTCCAGTCTTCATCCGGCAATTGTCTATATTTCTGATTTAGTTGAGCATATCATTCTTCTTCCAAAGAGGAAGATTCCTCCAGACATAATGATGGAGAGGTTCACATGCCAGGCCCCAGGATACCTGTGCACAGAAGAACCAGATTGATCCTGATTCTACCTGCTTAATTAGAGGGGGGGATTTTTTCCCATGTGGTTTTGCCCCAGCACCTTGTTTTTGAGCAGTTACTTTACTTGATGTAATTGGTGACCTATGGTCTTAGTTACCAGGGCCCACAGATTGTCCAAGTTAGTATTCAGGGGGGGTGTTAGGATTATTAATCCTCCCTTGTCCAATTTGGTCATATGTCTAAATTGGGAGTCCATCCAGTCTATTTTTAGTTAGTAGCACCACTGGGTCCACTTGGCCTAATCGGGGCACATGTTTCAGTTACCAAAGTGTGGGGAACACTAATTGAGGCCTACTGCCACTGATTGCACTTGATTACATCAGTTTAGGAGCCTCTTAGACCAATCCCTACAATTTAGGAGCCACTGGGAGTGTCGAAACCAACCAAGGTCAGTCCAGTTCAGTTGATGACTAGTTAAGCTAAGTTAGGAGTCAGTTACATTCAGTTCTAGTCCTCTACATTCAGTTAGCGCTAGGTTTACTTGACTGTACTCAGGAGGGGCGCATTTCTCACCTACCACAGTCAAATAGCCTTAGTCAACACTGAATGTAACACTTGAGTTGTGTTTTAGAACTCCGATGAACTCCGGTTATGCTTTAGACAAGGTCAGTTAACTATTTAGTCCTCCGATAGTGATTTAGACAAGGGCTTAGTTACCTACAGTCAAGTAGAGTCTAATCAATTCGAATTTCCTCATGTGGATTCGAATTGCATGTGGCTATTTAAGCCATTGTACTTCATTGTAATTATTATCTAATTACTCTTTGATTAATGAAAGCATTCACAGCTGCAAGCCATTTTTGCACTGTTTCATTCTTCAATAACTGAGTAAATTGTGTGATCTATCCTGTGAGTTGTGTGTTTGTCCATAGATTTATGTGCTCAATTTAATATTGCAGATCTGATTTCTTTTAAGTCTGATCTATTCGTTCAAGTGTGCTTTTAGAGGTTGCAGTGATGGCCAGTTTCAGTATATGAGAGTGGTAATTGTTGGAGGGCACTTCAAATTTGTATTGTGGAAGTGCAGGTTGCAAAATCTCTTGGAGGAGGTTGAATTGTGGTATCTTGTTGCGTCGAGAGGCGCTCTACAGCCCAGTATGGTGGAGATCTTGTCACGTGATGTAACGTGATGTAACGTTACTAACATGTCGGCAAAAAATAATAGTGAAAGTGAATATTATGGGAGAGATCTTGTCACGTGATGTAACGTTACTAACATGTCGGCAAAAAATAATAGTGAAAGTTAATATTATGGGAGAGATCTTGTCACGTGATGTAACGTTACTAACATGTCGGTAAAAAATAATAGTGAAAGTGAATATTATGGGAGAGATCTTGTAACGTGATGTAACGTCGGCTAAAAATAATAGTGAAGCGAATATTATGGGAGAGATCTTGTAACATGATGTAAAATTTGCAATATTGAATAACTAATGTAAAAAGTAGTAAATATTTTGTCGGCCTAGTCTTGTAATGTTTGTCTAATATTGTATTACAAAGATATTGTAACATTTGTCTCAT